>OOFC01013995.1:0-15464 GCA_900323345.1 Pseudochromis fuscus
CCGCCGTTGCAACGACTGTAGCTGGTCTATTACATTCCTGCAAGGGCACATCTGCACGTGTTTGCTCGTTTAGTAAACCAATAAATATTTCACTGGATTATATTGAAATCCCTGACCCAGATTCGAGTTTGCAGGCAGGTAGAAAGGATTGTTTGAAAGGCTGTAAGAGGCAAACTTTACAAATGTGCATGCAGCAGATGACAGCGGTGAATTTTTCCAAACTCAGAAGCTTCTAAAAAACAAGGTTGCTTTCATGCTCGGCTGGTGAGAGCTGGTGTGTTTTGATAAGTTTCAGGAGTTGAGGTCAAATGAAGTTTCTCCTTACATAGCTAATGTGGAGGGCAGTGAAATTCCCTAAGATCTGAGTTTTTTTTCCCCATTAGCCAATAGGAGAGGAGAGCCCAGAGGTCTCGTACCCATAGAGGGTTCTTCAAAAAAAGGATTGATTATCCATGGATGGTAGAGAAGCGTGACAGTCAGTGCCCAAGGAGGCCAGCTTAGGCAGGAGAAGAATCTGCAGGGATGTGTGTGAAAACACTGGCAGCTCCCTCATTCTCACCCTCTTCAACTCTCTCCATTCTCCTGTCTTTCAGACCCACAGGGAATCAAACAGGCTGGAATGATCACACCAAATCCCTTAAGTGCCTTTTGCTCTGCTCCCCAGCCGATTCTAGCATCAGCTCTTCATTTAACGCGCCCATAGAGAGGGAGATGGTTAACCTTTGCCGCTCAGCCACTGATCTCGCAACTATCCCGGCTGATAAATGCCATTCATTACATGCAAAGAGGGGCTGTTTGTGTTAAAGTGAGAGGGCCAAAGTATTCAAAAGGTATCCCGAGGGTTAACAGGCTAACTCGTGAGCACAAGTTAAATGGTTTAAATTGTCAGAATGTCTGGGTGGAAAAAGTGAATCATTAGCGCTATCAGCACAGTCCACGCTCGTGCCCGTGAGAAAGATTTTTAACTCTCTATGCTCTCCCCAGAGGACCGGTCAGTTTCCAGATACGAATAAAAACGTTGTTGCAAGTGTGTTGAGTCAACTTTCCTTGAGGACACACACACACACACACACACACACACACACCATATGTAGGATTGACCTTCATCATTTCATTTGCATATGGCCCCAGCGGCCCCACAGCGGTTTGACAACAGTGCCGTTGGAATTACAATCCAACCAGAGACAAGCCGCGGTGAATGGATGAAATGAGAGGAGGAATGGGATGTCAGCGGCAATGAGTCTGGCTGAGGGTGTCCTTATTGCACCGTAATAACATTAAATCCATGGTGTCATGTACTCACCTGCACAAGGTCCCTGGTTCTGAATCAACAGGTGCTCTTGTCTCTCACATCTGGCCTTCTTCAGCTCGCACTCGTTGCTATAGTTTCTCCCATCTGAGCCACAGACCTACCAAAGAAACACAGAGAGCAGTGTTACACAGTGTCTACTTTAACCTCAGGCACTTTAGCTCAGTCTTACATCCTCTAATAACAGACTTATGGTATAGTGAGTACAAGACCCAAAGCCACTTTTATCAGCTGATATTGGCCTCTCACAGATAACCTCAGGATATGTTTTCTGATATGAAAACTTCTTTGCAGAACATATGATACAAAAAACAATGGGACTACTTCACTGTTGCTACTTTAAACCTTTACTCTACTCTATGCTTTTAACAGCTAGAGTTACTAATTAGTTTTCGGATTAATATATTAATATATGATCATGTTGGTTTCTTTTTTGAAAACTATTTAACACAAACATATTAATTAAAGTTGCACTTTCTGGTTTATTTAAGAGTTTTAAACAAACATACTGACCTTCATCAGCTAAGCAACAGCATATTGCTTGGTTGTAATTAACACGGGTCATTCAGGTGTAATCACTTGAAGTTAACCACCAGGATTAGACTGTGTGATGACAGCTGAGCTACAGTCAGCTACACAAAGTGATGTGATCAAAAGAAGTTTTGAGTAAATGGACAAAACAAGGTGGTGCAGTGGTTAGCATTTGTGGCTCACAGCAACTAGGTTCAAATCTCGGCTCGGGCTTTTCTGTATGGAGTGTGCATGTCCTCCCTGTGCATGTGTGGGTTTTCTCCGGGCACTCCGGTTTCCTCCCACAGTCCAAACACATGCTTGTTAGGTGAATTGATCAAACTAAATTGACCATAGGTGGGAGTGTGAATGGTTGTTTGTCTCTGTGTTAGCCCTGCAATAGGCTGGCAACCTGTCCAGGGTGTACCCCGCCTCCAAGTGTGGACAAAGCAGGCATAGAAGACGACTGACTGACTGAACAAAACAAACTCATCATTTCATTACATTTAAAATCTTACTCATCCATAGGGTTGGAACTCATAAAGTTCATCCAGTTAAAGTAAACAAAGTAATTTTCGGTTATTTTTTCCCCTACTATTTTCTTTCATTAACATGTTTTGAGATTTTTTACAAAAACTTAACTATGACGTTTTTCTTCATTTATTTTTTAAATTTGATCAAATTTACACCAGGAAAAAGATTGTATTTGTATTATAACCTTAATTGTAAATACACACACCCACATATATGCATAAACTAAATAGCAAGGTAAGTTTAAGGAGAGTTTATTTCTATAACTTCTAAAGAAATTTTAGTTAATTCTCGTGCGGACACAACTATCACAGCAAAAACAGCAGCATGTGTCTAATGTTTGTGCGCTCCAGTTTGACTGAGCCGGGACTCTGAGAGGATTAAATCATGTTAGTGTAGTGGCGAGAGCTTTAGGAAGCAGCCGTACCGGGTTGTGAGGAACGCTCTGGCAAGTGAAATCACAGACACAGCGGTCGTCCTCTGCGTCCTCGTCCCACGAGCCTCCGAAGGTGCGACAGCGGTCCTGTTCACAGCTCTCCGCACCTGAGCCTGACCCTCCTGAGCCACAGTCTGGATACAAACACACCACAAGTACACACAGCGATTAATAAAACATGCACACGTACAAGGGGAGATGCCCTTTTTATCAGTGCATCAGGTGGAAACAGCTTTACTTCTCTTTAACTTAACACCACATTTACACATCGGGAGCGTCAACGAAGGTGAGATCATTTACATTTTCCTCACGCTGGTGGTGAGAGAGGGAACCGAAGGCGCTGCTGGTAGTACAAGATAATGACCAACTGTAGCGAGGGCTAAAGATTGACTAAATAAATTAGACATCTCTGCACCACCAGCGAGGCATCCTTTTCATTTCAATTAAATCAGAAACAACAAGGGGAGGGAATTATTAAGTCGAGGCTCCAAGTGCGCGGAAAGAATTGGTGGCGAGGCCGCTTTATGGGTGCCTGCGTCCTGATATGAGAATGCAACTAATTGCAAAGTGTTCTGTAAAATCTAATTATCTCCTGAGACTTTAAAGAAAGTTGTCCCAGCAACTCTTTAACTGTGACCCTAAAAGGCCTTGTATTTGTTTTAAAAGTGCACCTCCTTGTATCAAAGTAGGGAAACTGCCCAACCTGACCTTTAAGTTCCTGGTAAATAGAGTAGCAAGGGCAAACTAAAGCCCATAGTCGCCGCCCAGGATTTGTAAGTTTTCAAAAACTGTTTAAAAGGAATAGAAGAAGGGGGCAGAAAAATATACGATCCCGCAGAATTATTTGGAGTTTCATTTAGGAAAAACAAATCGGGGGTTTTTGCAGAGTGCAAGCAAAGAAAGTGGGAGGATCCTGCTTTTGAAGTTGCAAATTTCACCTACAGTGGAAGTCCTCAGGGAGATTAGGTGAATGTGTGTGAAGGCAGGAAATGAAAGCAGTCAGCACGAAAGATGGAGAGAATGTCAGACAGAGAAAGGCACCCTGGGGGCCGGCAGAAAGTTCATTTGAAACAAATTTGTTATTCAAAAAGGAACGTGGTCCAACTAAAAGCTCCCAGTGCAACCCAAAGACTCGGGGAAAGAAAACATTAGGTAATCAAGGTGCTTTTTCCTCTTCGTGTCTACTTTTAGGGCTCATCCAACTCTGTGTATTGATGCGTCACCTCTAATGGTGAAATCAATCTCGTAATGATGGAAGTACCACTTAGCATAACCCATCTTCTAAAGTAGATTATGGAGCGGGTCACAGTGCAGGGGAGGGGCAGGGGCAGATG
The DNA here is from genome assembly GCA_900323345.1 of Pseudochromis fuscus. Taxonomy (NCBI): domain Eukaryota; kingdom Metazoa; phylum Chordata; class Actinopteri; family Pseudochromidae; genus Pseudochromis; species Pseudochromis fuscus. Next base: position 4,121 of record OOFC01013995.1, read on the forward strand.
AAGGCCTGGCTGTTTCTTTGATATGGGTTATCTGCAATGGGCTGTGAGAGCTTCGAGTGGTCGATACAGTGGAGGAGCCTTCACTTCATTATCCGCGGACACAACAGAGGAGCTGGAGCTTTGTGTAGAGTTTCCGAGGCCACATCCCCCAAACATCAAGACTCGTTAAGGACTCGCTCTGTCTCCATTTTCATCCGGCACAACCTCCGACCCTAATCCTTTTACTCGAATTTGCCGTTGTAGCAACTTATTGATTGTGAACCGCAGTCCGAGTTAAACGTAACATTTTGTGACAGAGCTAATGCGCTGCGTAATGGCTTTCAACTGGCAGTGACGTTATCAGCTTCAGATGCCATCTGAGAACAAGAAGTCAGCCGAGTCCGGGACGGATCAGAAAGAAAACAAGAGCTCAGACACTGATGGTCGGCCTTCTGTATCTGTTTACTGTACGCCAGCTCAGCAAGACACAATTAAAGGAAGTAGCCAATTCGTATTCTGCTCAGGCCCCCTCGCAGAGACAAGATAAATAAATAAAAGAGGTAAGACATTAGAATGGAATAAATAAAAGTGAAGAGCGGAGGGGGGTCCTAATTAGCTGTTGTTCTTTGATGTGCCCGCCACCCGCGCTGCCTATGAACCTTTCAATTAATACATCCCCAGCTAAGATGGCTGCATCAGCTATTCTCTCTGCGCTGCCCATCCGTTCCTTTTTACTCAATCATGTCAGGAGCCCGAGTCTATTTAGCCAGGGGAGCTCCATTAAGAAGACAGAATTCAGCAGCCGAGAGAAGAAAGGAAATGAATAGCAAAAGAATAATGTCCAAGAAAGATAGAGAGGATTTGACAGTAGAAATAATAGAAGAAGCAGAGGAGAAGACGCTATTGTCAAAGCTGTCGAGAACTGTGTTGAGAGAAAACAGTGAAAAAGAAAAGAGAGGAGAATGAGGGTAAATAATAAATGATAGATAGGAGAAAATGTGTGTGACGGACTCAGATGCCCCCCCGAAGATGTTTGGTCGACCGTATTTGTCATGTCAACATCAGCGGCTCCAGGAGGGGGCTGATGTTATAATGATACCTCTGATATCATGACCTGAGTGAATGTCAACACGGACATCTATCGTTCCAAAACAAACCCTGCCTCGTTGTGGCGTGAGTCACGGCAAAGATCGAAAATGACAACGGCATTTGTCGGAGGAGGCAGCGATTTGCCTTTGTTTTTCGCTCCATCCATCAGTCCCTCGTACAGCCTCCTCTCGATGGACGTGACAGCGCGTTAGTCCAAATAAAGTTCCCGTAAGATGGAGAGGGATGGCGAGCCAACACGGTGGGGAGAAGGGATGTGGTGTTTGGGGATGGCAGGAGGAGAAAAGAAGTTTTGTTGCCTCATCAGAAGGTTACACGCGTGGTGATGGATGGACCATAAAAGGAAAAACCACTGATCTCACCCCAAGGGGCTCCGTTCCCACCCAAACCAAACTATCCTGCTCTGTTTTTTAACCTTTTCTATCTTTCGGAGCTTGATCTGATCTGTGAGGGACGGGGCGTGGACTGTGCATCACTGTGTGATCCTGCACTCATAATCTTGTTTATTAAATGTCTATTCAATTAAAAAGGGCCCGGGCCCCCGTAGGTGATGCACTGCTCTCAGTTGCCACTTTGTCAGTGTCGAGAAAAGGAGCTGAGGCCAGGCCTACCCGAGTGTGAAATTAAACAGGTGATAAATTTCCCTGTATAGCCAACAGTGGGAACACTGTCATTTTTCATTACTGCTAAATAAAAGGCGGGAGAAAACAACTTCCATTTTTATGCTGTGTGCTCCCCTCCTCCCAGCAAGACTAATGAGGATGGTTTTTAAGTCAGGTCTACGTAAGCAAATAAATCACATGTTCACTTCCTCTCCGGGCTTATCTTAGATTTGAAGTATGGAGTGGGCTTTCTGCATACTGGTGATGTAGAGCCTTTGCTGCTGTCTACAATAGAGCCGGAAAATACGGCATTACATTTTGTGACAAGGGTGCTGTATTACACAATATATACTCCTAATGTTGCCAAAACCTACCTCTCATATATCCAGGCAGGGGTGAATATATCAGCAACAAATCCTTTTTAAGGTGTGCAGCCAAAGAAAAGCAGAGCAGCACAGATATTTCAAGGGGGGAAAACCAGCAACTTGGTTTTGACTGTTTTACAGTCAGACCAGACTTCCTGTGGAGGGTCTGGGTCAGATTGGAGGGTACTGAAAGAATCGGGCAAAGAGCTTGGAGAAAGAGACAGAACTAGCAGTTGCCCCTAGGGTGAAATTTATCGATTTCAGACGATCCCATCTCCACCCCTATCTGCGAAAGCATTGGTGCCCCTTTTGTCAAGAGGCACAATTTTGATGGGGAAGAGTGCAAAATGGAAAGAGACATGAGTGGGTGGGACGGCAGGGAGCGACGGGGAGCGCAAAAAAAAAGAGAAAAGATTCTATTGTGTAAGCCTGATGGTTTTCTCTGAATCAAAATGAGCAAGTGATTGAAAAAAGGAAGATGTTCAGAGACAGTATGAGAGAGAGAATAAAACGGAAAAACGAAGCCATCAGGCACCGCAAGGAAAGCAATGCCCTTGGGGAGGTAGATGAGAGCATTTCTGACTGATACCAGACAAAAACACAGACAATGAGGACAGTGAGTGGCTGTGTGTGTGATGACGGTAAGTCTGCATCAGGGGCATACAGTTTCATATTTCTTCATGCTCCACATACAAAAAGGGTCACTCATCTCAGTCAATGAAATGATGTTAAATCGACCACAAGAAGCTTTGGTAGCACGATTCGCCTCACAGGCCTCGGGCCAATACGGTAGACAATGCTAGTAAGGAAAAAAACTGAAAAAAAGAAAAGACAGAAACACCCCTGGCAAGCAATCAAAATGGAAGTGGATTCCCCTCATCTCTATTTGCCCTGTCCTCCATCTACCCCCTATTTTCTTCTCTCCAGCCATCCCTCCCGCTGGCAGGTGTAATCTGCTCCCCTTCACACCTTGTCAGAGGATGACTATGTTCTCTGTGACGACCCACTAGCCTCTGCGTGACAACCAGAGGTTGGCATTTCGCTCCCTCCAGAGTTGTCCCCAAGATGGGCTGAGCGAGGGACTGTGATATCCTGCCTCGGTCTGTCAGTGCTGATCAAGATACGATCTGCACGGTGAATTAGATCTCATTTATTCAGAATGTGGAGGAACGACACCGCTACAGGCATGGAAATCAGGGATACTCGCATTAAGTGCCATCGGTCACACATTTAAAAGCCTAATTGGATAGAAGGGCTTGATAAAAATGTGTGCTATAGCTGTCGCAGCACAAACAAACAAAACCTTGCCCCTAATAACAGCCAAGTAATATAATGTGGCTCGAATTGAAAATTCAGGAAAATGTATATGTGATGACCACCAGTCTGCTGCTCACAGGTCCTGCTTTTAACCAACATAATAATCACGGTCACAAATATACTTCAATTAATACTTTGCAGTTGTTTCTATTTGGCTACTGGTAGTAACACTTCCCACTTCCTGCAGATATTTCAAATTAAAACCTGGTAAGAAAATGTAAAGTTGTATGTCCGCTGTGTGGTAAAAGTGGTATAAAGCTTTGAAGTTGACACATTATTGCAAGAAGCACCGAGTTTCCTTAAAACTCCTCAAACAAAAACAGCTGCAGCAAATTATGTAAAAAGCTGACTGATGAGTAAATAGACAGATGAAGATTGTTTTGAAAAAGTACAGCTGACTTGAACTTAATCACCCAGAAGGAATTTCTGTTTCTGTAACAGGATTTTGTTTATGGACACACTCTGACTTTGACTCCATCTCTTGCTACGCTAAAGTATTGGCATGCTGCTGGTGGCATATGCCACCATTATGAAAATCCACAGATGACTAAATACTGTACCACAGGTCAGTTGATAAGGATAATTACAGCACTTCAATGGCCGATTGGTCAACATAATTACACCATTTCAAAGTCCATTTCCTACCTTCATCACAGCTGCCGGGCTTCGCCACATCAATTCGCCTCTTCTGCATGCAGGAGGACACGCGGAGTTCACACTCATTGTCGTAGGTGGTGCCATCGCTTCCACACACCGGGGAGTAGGCTTCGCCTGAGCACTGCGGGCACTCACACTTATTCTGGACACACCGGGCGCCCCAGGCACAAACAGTGTTGCCGCATGTTTCTGTATCACACACGCACACACACACACACACACACACACACACACACACACGCACACACGCACAGACAGGTCAGAAGATGATGGGTCAGTGCAAAAACAGGAAATATTAATGGAGGTAATGTGATGTATCTCATCCAAATAGACATTAAAATGCATCTCTGGAATAGATATTCAAATGAGATTTCTCTTTCCCTTTCCTAATTGCCATGCATGGCACATGCTCTTGTAATATATTCGACTCTTTAAACATATACATGTTCTCTTAGTGATTCGGAGCATCCAGTTTGACAAGTTTGTTAGTGGATCTGCCTGCCTGCTGGTGCATGAGGTTCCAGTTCATTTCCACTTATAATGTAGAGCTAGAGTTCACACAGCTCAGTGTTTTACCTGTGATTTCCATTTTCCATTTTTCTAATCACCCAGGAGTCAAACATAGCAAGTACAACATACTGTAATGATTGGACACATGCTGTGTTGATGTATGCATTACTTACTGCACTCTCCTTGGCTGACCACTCGGAGGTCCATCTGCTCTGTGCAGGCCCGCACGTGCAGGTCACACTCGCTGACGTAGGTGGTGCCATCGTTGCCACACACAGGCTGGTGGGACTCCACACACTCCGATGGACACACACACTGCCCGCTCTGGGCATCGCAGATTGCCCCGAAAGAGCAGTTGGCACAGGCCTCATCTAGATGGAGATAAGGAGCAAAGCGAAAGGCTTTAGCGTGTGTGTTTATGTGTGTGTACTTCAGGTGTATCTACCCGACTTTGGGGACAAACAGGCTATTATAAACTCAGTGAATTTGGAAAATATTAACTTCCTTTCACACTGTTTATGTTATACTGTGTGGTAAGCTTTAAATGGATTAAATTTATATTATGCAAAGGTGTGAAAGTGCATTTCAACTGATCGCACTTGTTGATGATCCTTGAAATTCAAATGAATAAAAACTAACATATTAGGGCAATGCTTTAATATACATTCTTAGAAAAGCTCAGATCATTTTTTTAAAAAATAAATACATATTTGCATAAAACCGCATGGCTAATCCTGTGTCTGTTTGCACTATACTTGCTCTATATTTCACATATTGTACATTCATTCATCTTCTATTCTATTCTATCATATAAGCTTATCTTATCTTATTACAGTGATATTTATGCCCTTTTGTGGTCAATGTTGAATTTATATTCCACTAAAATCAAGATATTGTTATTGTGGTATATAGAGACACTAAAGACATCATTTTCCAGTGTTTTAACATTCACAATTGAAACTGCATCCACAGTAATTAAAGAGTAAAAATATGTTGCTGCCTTTTCTTCATCTCACTCTTGATAAGCTGACAGCTGGTCCAGTGCTTAATGATGCTGTGCTGTGGTGCAGAAACAAAATTCACAGAGATGCAATGTTAACACTGTCCCTGTAAACCTGGGGTAAAAGGTTTTATTAAAGAGGGCGTTTAACCAATTTAAAGTGATACAGAAAGAGAGATGCCTGTCCGTCAAGTGCAGGTGAAAAAGCAAGCCATGAAATTCAAAAACTCTTCAGAGGCAGAATCCTACCGAAGCGCAGAGCCGAAGAGGATGATTAAAACAAAGATGCATAACACATGAAGTTCCCAGGAGCACAGTCGGCTCCATTACTAAAGAAAATTTCAAACCACTCGAACACAGTCTTCCTAGAAGTAAAACTAAACAAATGGACACAAAGAGCTTTTGAAATTTCTGAGCAAAAATAGAACAAGCTATCAGAAAGACAACCAACTCTGCAGCGCTCCATCAATCGAGACCGGTCAGAAACTGAAGCCACCGGAGAGCCCGGCTTGGGTGTGCCAAATGATACTTAAATCATTCTGAAAGCATGAAGGAAAAGATTCTCTGGTGTGATGGGACAGGAATTGAGCTCTTTGGCCTGAATGCCAATGGCTGTATCTACTGAAAGCCAGGTATTACCATTCCTATGGGCAAGCACGGTGCCAGCACCATGGTTTGGGGATGCCTCTGAGCAGCAGGCACTGAGACTCTAGTCAGAAGTGAGGGAAAAACATTAGAGAGTTGTTGCTTTCCTGATTGTAACACTTTGTAAAAATTTTCCATTGCACTCTATTCGAAATCAGGATGCGCTGAGACACCCAAAAGGCACACTGAGCTTATGAGACTTTTCCGTATTAGTCGGAGGATTCGCGCAGATCATCTCTTGAGGAAGTGTTTGTGTGTGAAGACAAAAATTTCTCCCAAAAGAAACAGCAAAGCAGGATCAGACAGGGTATTGGGGGTGTCACAGGGGGGAGGGGGGCAGGTAACCAATGAGAAGGCAAATGCGAGGCCTTGTGGACAGATAGGACTGGTAGCAGAGGCAGCTTTCCCTCTGACACCAATTACACCAGGAGGACTGCATTAGCCCAGCTCACTATCACATTCAATTAGGGGCAAGCTAATAACCGCCACTGATTTAGCACTAATTGAGAGAGGCGAGGCTGGCCGCTGGAACCTTCCACATTATTAATCTGTTTATTACTCTTTTAGGCTCTTTCATTTCCTTCATCTCTCTATCTACAATCCACTCCTTTCTTGGATTAACAGCCCCGACTGTGAACTGCGTATGACAATATGTGGCACTTAATGTACAGAATATTGCCTGTAGGAGCCCGCAGGAGCAAATATGTCATTCTGCGTTAGTCGAAAGAAACAGTCACACCTTGATGAAATTACATGAGCAGGACATGGTATGGTTTTGGTTTGAGGATGTTTCAATTTAAGCAAATCATAATGAAACAGCATCCAGTCCTTGACCTTTTTCTTTAATTCACTGTCGTTGCAAAATAGTTTCTTGAGTTTGCTGTTGAAGACCTGACCTTCAGAGCCACTCTCTGGATTTACTTAGTTTGCAGAATGAAATCAGACCTCAGCATCAATGGTGCACCCTGGTAATACTCTTGTTTACAGGATGGAGGAAATCCATGCAACCAAGTTTTGGAAGTGGATTTGAGTACGATCATGTGTAATTGTTATGTTGGAATATCCTCAATGTATCTATTAAGTTATGACATAGACTAAATACCAATGATTCATTTGATCCAAACACTGGAAGAAGGTTTAGGAGTTTTTCTGAAAAAGATTTAAGGCACAGAAGCTCCTCTGACAAGGTTTTCTGAGACAAAAATAAATAAACATAAAATACAAGTGTCTTTAAAATGGGGTTGCTGTGGTCGCGCCTCCTCTGTGGCTGCAACAGCAATAAATCGAGAAGTGGTGGTGGTGAGTGTTGTCCTTTATCGGGCCCTGTGTCCTGATAGTGGCCTCGCTTCTTTATCAGCTCCTGCCCCTCGCACCTGGCTCTCCGCACTGCCTGATCCTCCAGACAACATGCATCACAGACAGAAAAGGAGGGGAGCTTCACTTCAAAGGCAGGAGAGGAGGAATCGCAGCCATTACTGATAATGTTAAGAAGTCCGCTTTTTTTCCTCATCTCTGATTCAGTCGACTCTAAGTATGTCATCACTAATATTGAGTCGGTGAAAAACAGTCTCTTTCTGAAGGCAACTTCACAACCGTGAAAAGTTGAAAAAGTATGATTATGCATTATGACACATAGACATGACAATAAAACATGAGAGGCTACTGTGCTAACATGAAACACTGAATCTTTCATCTAATGCAAATACCTTTCATGTCCACCAACTGTAAGAACTTCTCCAGTCTCAGAAAATATACAATATATGTATCCAAGATCAAAGAAGGATATTTTAAGACCTTTTGATGTGTGTTCTTATACAATCTGCTGCTAACTGTGTTCTAAAAATGAGCCCAAGAGTGAACTAAAGACAAGCCAGGCAACCATCAGATTCAGGCTCAAAGTCTCTGGCTGAAAAATGGCTGCCAGATTTGGATATGTTTGAGGTGTACAGAGATGGGATGACCATCAGATACACTGAGAAACACTAGGAGAGCTATTGAGCCAGGACTGGCACCCAGATCAGTGGAGCTGGGAGGATATTTGTGCATCATTCATCACAAGTCTGGCGTTAGTCTGGCAATATGGCGAGCTAAATTTAGGCCGTGGGTTGCTACCTGCGAAATCTGTATTTCTAAACTGTCAGAAGCTTAAAAAACTCCAAGATTAACTTTATATAAAAATACTGGACTCTACAAAGAAGGAGAGAGAACCAGATATTTCATTAGCCATGTTGTAGTTCTATGTAAATCTGTGATTTACCCATGTGACTCCTCCACCTATCAAACCAAACATTTTTTCTACTCCTAAGAATTTAGTCAAGGTCCCCTTGAAATCCCCAGGACCTGAAGTTAGCAGCTACTGATGTCTGGTTTCTGCACTGTGACAGCTTCTGTTGTTTGATGGCAGCATTTGTGGTTTTGGAAGTGAGTGTGAGGAATAGGACCAGGTTTGGTATAAAAAGTGCCCTTGAAAGCATGAAGGATTGACTCATTGAGCAGAAAAAAAACCCCAAAGACCCTCCAGCTTTACAGCATTTTGTTGATATCCTTATGGGGGGAAACCTGAATTGGAGCTGAGGGGGTCTGGGCGGAGTATTACCTCAGGATTAAGCAGAAAGAAGTGGGCTGGTTTGTGTTTTGAAGGCTTGTGAACATGCCTGGGTGATAACAACTCCCCTGTTGATGCCTGCCCGGCCGCTAGACTATTAACTCTGCCTCCCACTTTCTTCGCTCCTCCTCATCTTATTTACCTCCATCTCCTTCCCTCTCTGCATTTATCACCTTCCCCTCCCTTTTTCCCTCTGCCCTGTTTTTTTTTTTCCTCTTGTCGACCACTCACGCTGCTGCTGTGACCTATATTTCTTACTCAACTGAGAATATCATTTCCAACACCTGTGGGATAAAAAAGGGGAAGTTGTTATTTCCTTTTCTCAAATGATTCAGGCGCCTCTGCTCTCATCTGTTTGGGTAAAGCCGTATGAATGGCCCTTTCTCTGAGGCGACTGATATCCAGCTGGGGGGTCTATTAACCGAGTGCACCTCTCCCAGCCCACCTTACAAGGTCGCCCGCCACTCAAATGCAGGAGGAGGAAAAAAAATCTCAGAATAATAACAAATGTCACTCATATTGCTATCAGGTTGCACCTGAGCCATATAGATAACCACTATTTTTCCAGCCTGGAGGGAAGGAAATGAAATTATGGCTGAGGCCCGTGAGAGGCTGTAGTAAGCTGCACACACAAACACACACAGTTAAGCACACATGCACACTGACTTTCCCTGTTGTGGCACTTCTCTCACCTCCTACATTATTGCTGCCCTCACAGCCTCTCCTAAGCTCCTACTTTTTGTGTCTGGAAGCCATAAATATGATGGCTTTCAACAATATATAGCATTTGGATGGGAAAACTCAACAACGGCAACAAATAATAAAAAATATTATTTCTTTGATGCTGCTTTGGAAATCAAACGCACAAAAAACACGGGGTGAAGCCAATTACCAGCACAGAGTAGTAAACAAACATGTAATAAATTGAATGGTCAGGGTTTCTCACTGACCTTGGTATCACTGAAAATTCTCACCTGCTTCTGTGCTTATGTCGTCAAATCCCCCAACACCACCTGAAGGCAGCATATGCTTTTTTTCCTCTCTTTCCTTTTCTGCTCCATAAACATGTATAGTATATTAGTGGTGGGAATAGCCTGTGATAATTAGGTGAGATAATAGCTTAAGTCAGTCAGTTGTTATGGTGCTGAAATAAGCCCAGTAAAGCTGTGCAAACAGCCCAGAAATAATCCACATTATCATCGCCATCATTCCTCGGCTGGCTCGCGCTTGGCAAGCCAATGCCTCAGCATTTTTATGGCACCATTGCGCTGACGCAGGCCTGTTCCTCTGGGAGCCAAGAACCATCCAGAGCGCTGGATTACAATCAGGGCCCTCCACTCCGCCAGCTCACTCTGCCTCTCGCTTTTAAAATAAAGACTATTCATTACCGCAGTGGGACCCCGGGCCGACAGATCCGCCGTCTACCTGCTGCAGTGTGGCGCACCAAATTGACTCAGCCCGCCTGCCCACCGACCAAACACTGCTTTTGCTCCATTTCTTCTTGGCACACATCCTTACGTGATGGATTTCAATTTACAGAAGGGCTGGGAGGGAAAGATGACAAATGCAATACGTGGGCAGGCAAAGTGCCCACATAGGACACAACAAAACTCACACTCACTACTTATTAAAACAATCGGATTAATTCGCACAAACAAACCCAGGACCATAAAACGTTTGCACACTTCAGGACAAACCAGTGGAGCCGTTTCATACCAGCAAAGTGAAACTAATTCAGTCGTATTGATCTTTCTGCGGGCTGCTCCGCTCATCCACAAATACAGCACTGAGGAGGCCAACTGATTTTAAGTGTTATGGTCTCCAAAATATGCAGGAAAAAATAAATCTATTGTAGTAAAACTGCGCGAATGAGGTAACTGAGAGAGTCGGGCCAAGGGGCTAATAACTGCTGTACTTCTGCCCAGTCTGTGTGAAAAGCAAATGGCTTGATTGTAGACAAGGAAGAATACTCAATCACCAATTAGAGTCCATGGGAAAATTGGCCTGGAAAGATGGCATTAAGCCATCAAGAGTACTCACTTAGTGGGTTTACCAAGCTGTAAAAACCTGCCCATGTGGCTGTGTGCCGGGTGAAGATATTTTTTACCACTTGAAGCTCTGCTGTCACTGGTGTAATAATGACTATGCTCCGACACTGCAAGACAAAACCAAGTGACTCATGCAGCCTATTACAGACTGTGCACTCTTTCATTGGGCGTAAAGTACATATTAAAGGTCAAACTGGAGTCCTGTTGTTGGTGCAGAAGAACTGAAGTAGAGCAGCAGGGAACAGAAGAAAAGTAACAGTGACTTTGAGCTGCAAGGGTGGTACATACCCATAAAACTTTATAGAAATGCAGTAACACCAATTAAGTGGAATAATTATCCACAGGGAGATATGTGTGAGCTATGATTCACAGCACTATATATGACTGTATGGTGTATCGTGACTGTACAGTTCATGACCATTACCTGGAATTCATGAATAAAGTGCCAGTTTATTTTTTGTGTCTCCATGGTGGCTTGCTACTCACCGCAGGGTCCTTTGTGTTGGATG
>OOFC01013998.1:0-15246 GCA_900323345.1 Pseudochromis fuscus
CAGACAATACACACAGACACACACCTCAAGAAGCAGAGGTAAGGGAGGACCATTTGTGACCGCATGTGTGTACACGCTCAATTTACTGACCCCGAGCAAACCAAGATCTTACAATGAAAGTAAAACACAAGGGGAGGAGTGAGTGGATATCAGCTGTGACACATGCAGAGTTACTTATTAACTCTCTGACTGGTGAAAAGGGTTAAATGGCACACTAACCTCACAGACTTTAAAATCAGAAACAAAGCCAAGAGAAGATTTCCTGGATTTTAGGAAACTTGGGACCAAGTGCGCTGTAACCCCTCCCCCATTCCCGCTGATACCCAAACCCTCCTCCCGTTTCACCCCGCCGCCCTTTTCCTGTGGGTGAGGAGAGGTCGAGGGAGGGGAGAAAGGGTACACCGCGAACATACTGACACCAACTGAAGTGCATACTAACAGGAGGGAAGTCCATTTGAGCCCGTAAAGCATGATCGCTCTGTGGAACATACTCATGAGCCGGCCGTGCAGCCAGAACGACTTTTACGTAACGAGACCACAGCTCTTTCCTGGACCCAGAGCTGAAGGCAACAAGTAGCGCCAGGAGTAGAGTCATACAACAACTAAGGCAACTTTTAAATTTCAGTTTGTGCATGTGGTTTGTGCTTTTTCAAATCTATAAATCTTGCTTCATTTTTTATAAATACTCAATATTTGTACTTGTGTTTTCCTTCTCTACATCCACAGTTGAGTTCAGTCCTGCTCACCAGTCTACACTGAATGAGTCTTGTGTTTTTCCTCATAGTTTGATGCCTTTGATCATCATGTGAAAACATCAGCTTTCCACACAGTCACAGATACCGATCTTGGTAACAGTTATAAAATCTCACTGCTAGCCAAAGAGTTAACCACAGCTAGGAGCTTTGCTAACAGTCAACAGTGGAGCTCAAGCATAGGAAGAAAGACTTCTAAGCCCTTTCTCTGTTTATATGAGGTTATCTTTGGAGTGAAGTCATTCTGGTGAAAGACTGATTGAGTTTATATGACCCCCTCTGTCTACAAAGAAAAGACTACAAGAATAAAAAGGTGTCATGTGTCCCTCAACAATGTAAGCCTACTGGGGATGGGAGCTTCTTGACTAAGTAATCAAATTAACAAAGTTTAAGGGGCAGTCCCGACTATTTTTTATAGAAAAACTGAAACTAGCTTAATTCTTAAAAATAATCCTGAGGCTAAAAAGGATTTTATTTACCTAATGCTCCTTGTTTATGCAAATAATAATATACATGTATAATAATAACAGTACAAGCTGAAACTAGTACAGTAATAAACAATATGATGTGCAGCCATGAACTGTTTATTATTGTTGTTATTATTTTAACCTGTTAGATTGTGGACTCGCATTTTGAGGTCAGGAGTTTGGTATTTGAAGTTTGGCTTTTGAACGTTGTTTAGAGCCAGCAGCGACCATATTTGGATATGAAGGGAGGAGTGAGGAGGCAGGTCCGACCCTTGAACTTGAGGAAGATGTGTATGAGACTCGAGTTCGGGGCTGGTCCCACTGGAGATAAGGCCTGTCAATCTAACTAACCACGCCCCAAAATATTATTTTTTCTGAAGCCCAATTTTTACAAAAAGATGTTTTTTTTTTTCAGATGGACCACCAGATCACTGATAAGAAGAGCTGATGTTATATAATGACATCAGAATGACTATTTTTGAGCTAGTATCTAGTGACAGATGGGAGTATTGCACTGTTTTGCCTCATTTTTGAGACCTAGGTGCTTCATCCATTTCTATATACAGGCTATGTGTGCACTGGATTACTAACCAGCTAGCAGATTGTTCTTTACAGATTCACCACTGTGCCACGGCCTTTGAACTTCACAAAGACACAACTTACTTTCTCACATTAGCCCAGAGTAAACAGACAACAGCAAGAGTTGCATTTTGAATTAACGCCACTTAGTTTCTAGTTATACTTAATATTAAGACTTCCTTTGAAAACCACACTCTTTTAAATTTGTGAATTGTTTGTTCTATCACATACACACACACCTCACACTATTTTAGTGTACTGAATACCCAAAATATCTCCACACAGCTTCAAAGGGTGAGTTACATTTCATTTAAGGGTGATATTTTTACTATCAGACTGCAAGCTCCTGTCATGTGTTTTGTTCAAATCATTCAGAAAATAGTTTTATAGTGTTTCTTATTAGAGCTTCTGCTTCTCCTCAGTCTGCTGCAAGCATTACAGCTCTTTATCCTTTTTTTTTAGTAAACATGGATGCAGGCTGTGTATATTAAAAACCCTTCTTCTTCTCTCAGTAAAAATACAGACAGGCAGACAGCCATGCACATGCACAAAAGGCCTGTCAAACCCAAGGCGAGGGCAGGAGCAGTGGAGAGGCTGTGTATCCTATATATAGCTGAGATGTGACAGGACATCCGAGAGGACAGGGAAGTCTAGACGCAAACAGCACAGCACTTACTCAGACTGTGTGTGTGTGTCTGTGTTGCTTCAGCATAGCATTGTTATCTCACATTTCATTAGAAACCATGTGGCAAGCTGTTCCATGATAATGTCGCAAGATTGTATCATTATCACAGCTTAGTCTGATCTGATGGGTTGGAGGTCCTGACTCGTCTGCCAAAAAAATGTCAGACGACGAGACTCTCTGAAAAACAACAGAGAAGGGAAAAGTGTAGTCGCATAAGAACAAGAGATGTCAGGAGAGTTAGTGGATCAGAGAGAAAGAGTGACTCATCAGAAAAGGAATGTCCCGTCCCTGCCAAAGGAACCACAGACACAACTGCAGCGATCACTGCATCTCCAATACTTTAAATCAGCCCCTTTCTTCCCCTTGTCATCTCTGCCTCCAACACAATAGCCGTCTCTTTCTCCCCCTTTGTCTCTCTCCTTTGCCCCCGTCAGTGGAAGTTATCGTTGTTGTTTCCTAACATTTGCAGAGCGTTCTGTTCTGACTGGACACTGCTTTTGGACCTGGATGATACAGCTAGCTAACCGCGACTCGTGGACCAGCACTGCACCGCCACTGTTTGGAGCAAACACACACACAGGGCCAAGACTGCCTACCCACACTGCCAAATTCCTGCCCTGTGCGGTTTATCAAAATTACACTGTCATTAATTAATTTCAATTCCCGTCTACAAATCCCCAATAAAACTTTCTTAAGCTATTGAGGTTTTATAAATCACTGCAAAGATATGAAGACAAGGCTGGCACTGCATCCCGTCCTCACCACAGATGTTTTTAACTTATTTTTACTTTCCACCACAGGATATGATGTAACCATAAGAAACTAATCTAGTCGGGAACCCAATTCACCACAATGACTGCAATCATGATTCAGCATTCCTATCGCCCGTCATCCTGTGCATTCACCAAACAGGAATGTGTTTTACACAATTTACAGACTCTAACCTTCTGCACGAAGGTTACAACAGAGGGGAGAGAGGGTGAGTGGTGAGCCTGTAAAAGATAGTGAGCAAGGTTTGTTTTACTGTTTTTATAGAGGAGGACAGGCTCACCAGCAGAAAATATCACCTCCAATAACATGAACAAACGAAGACACAAAATAAAAACTTTTCAGGGAACACTGCAGTAGGTTTTTCCACACAGTAAATTCTATGAGTGTCAGGAGGAGTGTGAGTATTTCTTTGGCTGTCTTAACTATCCTAACAGATGAGATGCATCAAAATCTGGGTGGCATCTGCTGAGCAATCTTCATGGTAGAAATCCTAACAAAGTTAACACACATTCATAAGGCTGCAGTACCAGTTATTTTCAATATCGATTAAGCAGCAAATTACATAAATCAACTTATCATTACACATTGTTTCTCAGTGCATAAGATAGTTTTGTCTGACCAGCTGAGATATTTAGTTTAGCAAAGCTGCAAATCAATGTGATTAACGCTTGCAAAAAGACTGAAACTGAAATTAATTATTTAAAATAGCTGCAGATTCATTTTCTGTTGCACCACTGATTGATTAAACCATTTCAGCTGTAAACAAATGACCGGAAGTCAAGCCAAGCATAATTCTAGTAAGACGATAGTATCCCCTTGCATTCTGTATTCAGGGTTTACTACTACTACACACCACCTTCACAATACCTGTGGATGAATTAAATGTACGCTGAATTAATTCAAGTCTATATTAGTTGTTTTGTAAAAATAAATATCCATGAGTCTTCCTAACATAACATCATGTATACATGTACGGCCACTCAAATTTAAAACAGTCAGAAAGAGGCAGAAAGGTCGACCTAGCAGAAAACACAATGATTCCTCAGTTAAAGTGTATGCATGGAAGCAGGCCACAATCTGCATTAGCGCCAGAGTATTGATGATGTTTGGCACCTAATGACCATATTGGATTGTATCTGTCAATTAATTGTTTGTTCCACTTCATCTAGACTGTAGAGCAAGCACTAATATTCATATTTTGGTGTCAAATCCAAAAACGAATTGCATTAAATACTGCATGTTAATCTTGCTGGAAATTATAATGTGTAATAAATATCAATGTCACCAATAAATTGTTAAATACATGAATGTCAAACATATCTTATGGTGTATTTGAGAAAAACGAACCAGCGATCTCTGATTTGTTTCCCTACTTGCAGCTCATCATATTTATTAGTACTGGATGTTGTATTGTGTTTAGTCAACAGCGGTATTGTTGCTGTGGCCTCCCATGAGGTATAAATAACATATCTGATTGATTGATTGACCTTTAACAAATAAAGCCAAATTGAAGATGATGGAAAATATTAATACAATAAAGACATCATGGCCATTTTCATACTGTAAAGGAACCAAGAGCAGAAACAAAAACCTAAACACAACTCAAACACAAACCAAAAATATTTGTGCGCAATGCTCAATTAAAGGGGCAACACAATGAGGGTTTAATGTGCTCTGGTACTAATTTCTGTCTTGTGTCACTAGGATATAAGAAGATATATTATGTCTGCTACATAATAATTCTCCCCAGCGTTACAGCAGTTGTGTGTGAGATGTTTTTAATAGCATACTTTGTGCTTTCTAATAGGGCTGCAACGGATAATTAATATTATAAATTATTCAAACAATTCATGTTTTAATTAATCAACGTATAAAATATGAAAATATGTCAGTCATACTTTGCAGAATCCATGTTGATGTCACAGTACTGAGTTTGCTCTTCTCTGTAAAGGATGCCCATAGCAGATTAATAGTGTAGGACTTAAGTTCTGATTATTAATATATTGGAAATATTTAACTTGGCATGACCTACTATTGCAGTCCAATGACTCCTTGTGCTTTAGAGTTAACACCTGTCCATCTACTCAAAATGGAGAATATATGCAATGAAGTATGAGACTCTGAGTCAACCCTTGTTTTGAAACAGCACAGCAGAAACAGTTGAACTCACTGCAGTAGGCCAATTTACAGAGGCACCTGGGGCTCTGGCCTTTACAACCTCTTTCATCACATTCTGGCTTTCATAGCATATGACTGTGCTTGAGAGTCAGAGCAAGAGAGAGAGAGAAAGGTCAGAGCGAGAGTCAGAAAACCCTTATGCGGCTGAACTGGGAGTGATGGGGGTATACATGTGAAAGTGCAGCGATGTGGAAAAGACAATAACAGAAACATATAAACAAAAGAGTGTGTGAGAAAGTGTGTGTGTGCAGAGTGGGAGCGCAAATCTTTGTCTGACTGTGGAGGAGGGTTTCCTTTAGAAAAGTGGAAATCTTGTCCGTCCTCGTCTGCTTCCACAGGTAATTTGTAGGCAGAGTAACATGCATACTGACGACCCAATCATAGGGCAGCCCTGACAGCAAGAAGACAGTGGATCAGTGAGGGCTGCCAGGAGCTGACACTTTACATGGCGGCGTTCGCACAAACACACACAAAGAAAGAAAACAAAGACGCAAAGTAGGCGATGAGGAATTGAGCATGTGGGTGAAAAACTGTCAAGAAAGGCGAGAGGGAGTCAGATAAACAGACAGACAGAGGGACAGATGGAGAGACAGAAAGGGGGCCCTATCATTCAGTTTCACACCCTACAGGATGAACAGGGCCTCTGTGCTCCTTCCCTGTTCAAACACACCTCACGGCTGTCTGCTCCCTGCAACAACAATGCATAACGCACACACACATACACTGCAGCCTGCCTGACAGTGGGCACAATAACCCTATTGAGAGGCATCGATAGGGGGCTGAAAGAGAAAGTGAAGAGAATGAGATCAAGAAAAAGATTGACACCACACACAGACAGCCTCCCAGACCAACACCACCACCACCATGCATAAATCCACACAAACAAATTGTAGTGTGCTTATCTTGCCAACTTGACAGCCTGGGATGAATCTACTCTCTGCTGTCCTTAATTCATCATTCATCTGTCCAATCTGGTCAGACTACACACACACACAAAAATATCCACATGCCTAAACACACACACACGCACAGTCACACACTTGTTTGGTCACGGAGAGAACCACTGGTATTGTTTCACAGGAGTGTTGGTAACGGATCTCCGTACTTTATCATATTACTCAAACACAGGCATGTACACACACGCACACTTTCACCATCCTTTCTCGTCAGCTGTTGTGCATGACCTCGACCACACGCAGACTAACAGGTCGCTGCTGCGAGGCAAGAAAGTCCCAACACACATGTGTTTATACTCTGGGCCAACATAATTACACTTTGAGGCTACGGCACAGAGATATCGAGAGGTATCTTAAGGTGTTTGGCATGCTCGCAGCTTCACGAGGTGACGGCTTACATCACTGCAATGTGCGCTGTGTACACTATGTGGAAATGTACACAGTGTGTCTCCTTTATTTGGACCATCGTAGAGGTGCTTATGCAGAGGAGGGGGCCATCTTGAAACTGAGGCACTTTCATAATGCCATAGCCAAACAAATACACACACATAAGCACACAGGAACAGTCTGCAGTGCTTGGCCCAAAACTCGGCCCATAAATGTCCAAGTCACTTTTTCCATACTCAGCAACTCCTGACGTTGTATAGAAATGCTACAGAAGGGAGAGGGAGAGCCAACGATTGAGGGAAAGAAGGATGAAGTGAGGAGAGGGGCAGGAAATAGGGAGAGGGGCAGAATATAAACCAACTTAACAGCCCAGGAGCCCTGAGCAATTAGCAATGACATCATGTTCTTACACACACACACACACACACACACACACACACACACACACTGCAGACCGGGGCCAGGTCTGGATGGAGAGCAAGACAGCAGGGTAAGGAAGAAGAAGAGGCTGGAAGGATAGAGAGGGAGGCGAGGCAGAAAGGCAGGCAGAGGATGACAGTGCACCATTTCTACTCTGGTGGTACAGCAGTGACACATTCAGTTTTGTGGCTTACGCTAATTAACTCGCCAAACCACTGCCGCAGCGTAAACCTTTAAAAAAAAGAAAAGAATATTACCACAACCACAGCCTTAAATAGTGGCTGTTTACTATCAAAGTGTGTACTATTTAGTAAAATAAAAAGGGTTTCTGATCCAAAACATGACATTATCCCAGGTTTGATTCATTGAGTGTGCTTTCTGAGTGCACCTCCTAAATATGCACCAAAGGGAGCACATGCATCTGCGTAAATCTGATGCAAAACAAATGCATGAGAGTCAGTGTTACCAGGACAGGGAGACAGAGAGGGAGAAAAGCCTCAGGGGTGCACTCTAAAAGCAGAAGACAGGTCCTTTGGTAATTCATGTTATTGTCAACAACTTCAGTGTCCCCTCTCTCTCTCCATAGAAACACACACAGGACATCACATGGGCTGTTTCACATCTTATTTTTTTAACTCTTACAACACAACAACAAATATGATCACTAACTGGTCTACTGAAGTAAAAAAGAAAAGGTCGAGTAGATTTCCTCAGTGTTTTTATGCATAATCTAAACCCTATCTGTCCCCTCCCTGAAAATTAAAACAGGAAAGTTATTCACATCGTTCTCCAGATTCTTTAAATCACAAAGCATAAACAAGCAATTAAGTGGCTCCATGATTGTATAAAACAAACAGCCGTATTATCTCAAGGGCCTGGCAAGAAACGACCAGAGGAAAGCTGGAAATGATTAGCTTGCCGAGTCCAATCCAGCACCAAGCACCAATACAAGCCTCTGCCTCAGGTCGCGTGGCCAATGGTCTCAGAGTTTTCCATGTAATATAAGCAAATCAAGAGAATACCCTTCTTTATGTCCCATTCACAATGAGCCTTTTTATTACTTAAATTGTAGCCCAACACAGAAGACCTACATGGGACAGAACACAAGCCATGTGTTTGGGGGGGCTGGAGGATGTTTGGAGGGGAACCCCACGTCAACCGATTAGTTAACAGACAGAAAAAATAATGACAGATTAACTGTTTGAGTCATTGGTCAAGCAGAACAGACATTTAGTGGTTCAGTTTGATGATATTCAGCGTTTTCATCTATTTTGTTAAAAAATTAACAGAACATAACTTGTAGCCTTGCAGGTTTTGCAACAACAAACCCAAGTTTCATTTTGCAGGTACTTAGAGATAAATGTGGCATATTTCACACATGTTGACATTAGAACATTAACTAACAACTTAAAGCAAAGTAATAAATACTGTAATAAGTCATTACTCAATGCAAAGGTCTTCAGTTTTGGCCTGGTGGTGGGTTTTTAAAGGTTTAAAAAACAAGTATTTGCATTTGCTGGTTGTAGCTCACATTTGTCACCTTGATGCAACATTGCAACACTGTATCAATACAAATGTAGCATCTGTCTTTTCCCATAAGACCACACAACTTATTTGCAAATGTATGAATAAAGAACCAATAATAAACAATTAGTCCTGCAGGTTAATATACATTTTTTTGCATGATAAGATAAGATAAACGCTATTAATCCCACACCATGGAAATTGTTTTGTCACTGCAGCAATATAAGGTGCAAAAACATAGTAGAGCAAAACAAAAAACAGATGTCTGCATATAGACAAAAACTACACAAAAAACTAATACTACACAACCATGTTCAGATAATATCAACACAATGACGGAACATTACCTATTAGCTTAAATCATAGTAATAATAACTAAACTTACTGTATGGATGTGTTTACGGTAAGTTTTGATTAATAGTTCACCAATGGTCTGTTTACCAACCACTTACCTTCCCACGGGCCCTCTGCATGAACACAGCCCACGTTTAAGAGTCGTGAGGGTCTCAGAAATGCTATTTTAATATATTTAAATACGTCTTCAGTGTCCACACTGAGGCGGTCCTCCGTTAAATCCCCGACACACAGCGGTCGAGCTAAAGCGAAGCGACGATCCGCGGCCACCACGTTACATTAAAGACTGGAGTGGTGCGTTTAGGGACATAATTGTGAGAGCGACAGCAAAATCTGTGAATATACAAACTCAAAGCAGTAGCAGCAGCAGCAGCAGCACACCGGGTCCTGTAAAAGCCCCCATCTGCCCCCATCTGCCGCCGCAGCCTCCCAGCCCCTCTCTTCTCCCCCACCTTCCCGACTTGTTTCCAACACAGCGGCCCCTCAGATGCCAAAGCGATGCGTCGCCAGGAACCAGACGGAAAGTAAACTCAACGTTGTTGTTTATCTCGACAGCGTAAACAAACTCTCTGTATTCAACATTAAAAAAAAATCTCCACATACCACATCAGTCACCTCCTCTCCAGTAGCTTCACGTCCTCCTCGCTGCGCTCCTGTCTTTTCTCTCCTCCCCTCCGCTCTCTCTTGGCTCATTTCTTTTTCTCCTCCCTCCCAGATGCCGCCGCTCTCCGGCAGGGGGAAACCGGGCGACGCTGCTCCGGAAGCAAACGCTCCTCTGTGTTTTTTTTATTGATTTTATTTTATTTTTTTATAACTCCCCTTCAGAGATTGGTGGTCTCGATCCAGCTGTTGGGAAAGTTTGATCCTGGACTTGGATTTCCAGATACAAACTTTTCAAGATTATCAGATCTGTGAGATTGGACTGCAATGTACAGGACTACAGCTGACTGTGCGGGAAGAGACTGCGACACATCTGGACCTCCGTCTCACTGTCCTCTTGTGCCCTGTGTCCCAACTCCTTCATTTGACTGTATGCTAGTGAGAGGCAAAAAACACAGTCCACAGTCAAGTATTTAGCGTAGACGTTACAACATGTTCATGCTTAGTTTCACAAGGGTACAGTAGGACAAAATGTAAACACAAGACTCATGCAAATTCCAATAAGCATGAAATTGTAACTTCTAACACTGACTGTTCTGTATTTTCATAAGAGCAGGAAAATACATCAACATGGGTGTGAATTGCTGATGGAGAAATGCATGTGCTGCTGTAACTCTATGGCCTCACAGACACAATCTGTGAGGCCATACAAAAACAACCGGTTTTATTAATCTATTTTATTATTAAATTGACTAAAATAATCAAACCATATTAAAAAAAAAACACACACACACACTACATACATTCATGCCCGTATCTTCACCATACCTCAAAAACTCTGGCCTTGTTTAACAAATTATCCTGATAAAACTGGCCCGTGTTTGAACCTAATTGTTGACTCCTGGTGTACATAAAATTATGTCTTCAAAATTGATTTAGCTATTAAGACAAATTAGGACTTTACCTGGCCTCTTTGAGTTCTTGCGCTCCCACTCGTCCAGATCTCGTCTGGCAAGATGTTCCACAAGTGCCACACCAAAGCAGTTTCCCACGACGTTGACCACAGCAATGCAACGATCTCTGAAAGACACAAAACGCACAGTGAACTCAGACAGCAGAAACCTTCTGGTTGTTTGCATTGTGCTGTTTGATGTCAGGTGTAGTAATTAAGCTTACAGCAGATGCTCCACAACCATGGTGTTTAAAATGTAGAGGGTGGTGAGGGCTCCTGTGTCGGGGATTCCTGTCTTTCCCACCGTGGACACTGCCACTAACGCACTGCAGAGGAAACACAGATCACCAGAGACACGTTGAAGACAAAATGATACACAAATTTATGACCTTGCATTTTAAACAGGGAGACAGGGAGGACTGCCACTTACCAGAGGGTGAACGACTGAGCCAAGGTCAAATGAATGCCATTCAGTCGGCCAATGAAAATGGTTGCAGCCACTACATAAAGGGCTGTCGCGTTCATAACAGCATGGAAACCGATGAGCAGCATCAAGTGAGTGATCCTTCTGTCAGTCTGGTTTACTTCCTCACAACAATGGGAGGTAAGCAAGACAGCAGAGCTACGGGACACAGTGTATTGGACATTCTTTAACATCTATATATTCTACATGTATAAATCCAAGTCCTCTCTGTGACAACAAGATAAAAAATGGTTTTACCTGGGTGAGATTATCGCGGCCCTCAGTAAGGGAGAAAAAAATCTTTCCAATCACCAGAAATGGCTTTTGCCTCACACACAAACGAACTAGGTCAGTGGTAAGATAACAATACCATGGAGGATGATGCTGAAAAAATGCAAGTTTTACAACATTAAGAGTAATTATTAGTAACAAGCAGCAACTAGAAAAGAGTTTGTAACAGCACTGACAGTGTGGACATCCTCATACCTGCTCAAGACCAATTCCATAAACATCGCAAAGGCAATGAGAGTCTCCACGATGTCCTCAACTTTAATACAGTAGTTGACAACCATGAACATCGCTACTAGTGGCAAACACCTGAAAACAACGCAACAAAAACTAAGTGCAGGCTTACATAATTTTAAATAATTAAAAAGTTATTAAAACTTTCCAAAAAGTGAAACGGTTACTATTCCAACATCAAAAATAGTTTTGTTTGGTTTTTTTTGTTTTTTTTAAGTGCATGGAGAATTTTGTGAATTCAAGACATTTAAAGAGGTGTTGTGATTGTTAACTCTGTATATAGCATAGGATGTCTGTTGTCTTTAGGTACTCGGAGAGCCCAGACCTCTGCTGAGGCATAATCCAGCTGTCCTGATGGTGTAGACCATAGACTGTATATAAATATACAGTATATGGTATAAACCAGTTTACCTTAATTCCTCGGCTATTTGCACTAGAGACATGATTCCAGCTGATTCTGAAAGCCGACAAGTGGAGCGTTTCGTAAATATTACATGACTTGCTTTATATGAATGCACCAGAAAAACATATTAAGAAGTTGGACTCTGTGTATCATTGTGCCTTGCGTTTTATAACTGGTTGTGGATATGGTGTCCATCATTGTCTGTTGTATGCTGCTGCAAATCGTCCCTCCCTGTCTGCTCGTAGACTCTCACACTGGCTATTATTTGTCTACAAATCCGTTCTTGGGATGGTTCCCTCGTACTTGACCACATACTTGATCAAGTCTAATACCCGACAAGGACTACGCTCTCACGATTTCATTACAATGGTTGTTCCGAGAGTAAGAACCCAATTGGGTAAAAAAGCTTTTAGATATGCTGCTCCATCTTCATGGAACAGTTTCCAAAAAGACTTGAAACTAACTGAGCTGGTCACAGTTGGAGAATTTAAATCCTTGTTAAGGGATCGGGAAACAGCAACCATTGGACATTGTGACTGCTATTAATTCTTGTAGCTGTCAATTTGTTTTGAGTTGGTGTCTCCAGACTTACTTGGTTTTATGTTTGAATGTATTTGCTGTTGTATGTTTGTTTTATTGTTGTAACTTGTTTGCCGCTGCCATGCCAGGTCCCTCTTGAAAAAGAGATTACAAATCTCAATGAGGCTTTTTACCTGGTTAAATAAAGGATATATATATACATACATTATCGCAGTAATGTACGGAAGCATTGCATTCACATGAAAAAATAAAAATCGTCTCTGTTTTTCGGAATTAAGGAGATAATTATCTCGTAATTATGGAAAAAAAAATTATAAAAAAAATTTGGCTTTTTTTTCTGAATTAACAAGCTATTTATCTAATAATTACAAGAAATAGTTTCATGAAAAAAAAAAATTGGCTCTGTTTTTCTCATAGACTGTATATAATTATGGTTCTTCTGAATTAAGGAGATAGTGAGCCCTGAGTTGGAGAAGGTTGAGAACCACTGGTCTAACAAAATGGTGACGCCTGGTGGTGACACCTATGTATTACATTTTGTGTGACTGCTGTGTGACCAAATTGTATGTCTGAGGAATGCATACACATTACAGCCCACAAAAATGGGTCCCATATAGAGCGTCGTTGTAGTGCAATAACCGATAGAGAGATTTAACTGAGAACAGTAAACATTAAAGAGTATATATCCAATTTTTTCACTTGACAAGTAAATTATTTCCAGTAAAAAACTAAGTAATGTGTAATAAAACCCACTGTTGAAAATACAATAAATGCAGTGGTTTCAAAAATGTTATAACCATGGATAACCACATTTCTATATTCATATCTGTGGGCAACTATTTCAATCATGAACTAATGCATTTCAAATACATACTTTATCTATGTACACACAAAACCAGATGCTGTCGACTCAAGAATTAATTTTAAACATGTGCCACTTTGTGTTCAATGAGAAGCTGCATACAGGCCTGGTTAAGGCAGGCATCTACCCCAAGATTTGATCTATCAGAGTATTAGTTTGTTTTCAGATTGTGTATTTTATTGCAGATGTGTTTCTAAATTAGTAGGTGCAATGAAAAAAGACTGAAAGCAGCCTATTTAGTGCTAAACTACAATACTAATATTTTTGTTTGATACAAGTTATTGATTGTTACTAGATCTACAGGTCATGTGAAACTTACACAATTGGACCATTGGAGTACTCCAATGGCCCATTCATGGAGTTGTTTTAGAGTTCAAAAAGGTACATTTCTTTAAAAATACTGACTACTAAAAAATACTAAAAATACTTAAAGCCTTTTTGGCATTTTTGATTTCCACATATTCAGTTAAAGTATGAAGTATGAAGTATCATAATGGCTGTAGAATTTGCCAGGAATAATCAAAAGTTAAAATATGTACTTGGTTATTTTAAACTACTAACTACATTATACATCATCACATCAAATTCATTATTTTGTACAGTAGTACCTAATGTTCAATAGTCAATAGCAATTCAGTAGTAATTCAAAGTGTTAAAGGATGCTTCTTGTACTTATGCGCAAATATACACATCGGCATGGTTTTGTGACATAACTTTCACTTCCTGTTCATAAATTCACCCTTTCTGTGTTAAAAAGCGGGAACTTTTGGAGCATATGGCGCTTTTCCACTGGAACTTCATCGCCTCTGTTTCCATTACAGAAAACATCAGATGAAGGAGGAGAGCGTTGATGAAGTAATCTTCAGAATTCTACTGTTGTGTCGTCACAGAAAACAGTTTAAAGATTGTTTCAGGCGAGAGATGAGTTTCAAATTAGAGCCTGGTTAAAAACGTGCTCTAATGTTTTCGGAGATATGAGCTCTTGCTATGACCTCCGTCAGCTGTTGACCTGGTGGTCAGAGCTCACGTTTTATTCGGCTGACGTTTTTAAATAAAATTTTAATGTTGCAATAAAGCGCAGTTATTGTACATTAAACTATTTAGTGGTTTTCCCCACATAGTAGAAACTTGTTATTCAGACTATAACCATGCAGACTGTCGGCTTGCGGATACCAGTGTTTCTGTACCTGTCATTGTGTGTCATTACTGCGGGGCTACATACTTGAAGTAAAAACAACTCATTTCTCACCTGAAACCAGTGGTGTAGTGCAGGGTATACGCCTACTTAAATCCCCCATGATGCGCACCATTCAGTAGTGTTTACAAACCAAATAGTCATTTTTTCCGAGGAGGGTGAAGCTATGACCTGCCTACCCTGTCTTTACTTGGCTAGTACTTGCCTTCACTGACTGGTTAACTTGGACATCTCAGGTGCCACCCCAGTTGATTGACAGGTCACTGGACTTCTCGTTGAAAGATGCGCGATTATTACCTCTGCCAAGGAGGTTATTTTTTTGCCAGCGTTTATCTGTCTGTCTGTCAGTCTGTCTGTCTGTGTTCAAGATAACTCAAAAACTTATGGACGGATTTTGATGACATTTTCAGGATATGTTGGAAGTGGGAAAAGGAAGAACTAATTCATTTTGGGGGTGATCCGCAACACCGTCTGGATCCAGGATTTTTTTTAAGGATTCTCCTCGCAAAGTCTCTCCTTGAAGGTGTCCATCTTGAATTGCTAGCGCAAGCGCAGTGCAGTTGCTCGCGCCCTCCGCGCCCAGGCGACACGCTCAGATTTTTGGAGCTGTACGCGCCTCTGCGCCTGTCCGCTCGA
>OOFC01013999.1:0-12177 GCA_900323345.1 Pseudochromis fuscus
TCTTTCACTCCCTCACTACATCTTTTGTGAAAATGAAAACAAAGAGCAGCCTGCCAAAATATTTCTATAGCCGTTCGCTGACGAAGCAGGGAGCGGAGACAAAGCAAAAAGATGTGCAGGCATATTTGTCGCAGCAGCAGAAAGATGGAAAGCTCTCTCTCCCCGTGGCCTTTTAACAGTCGTTTGGAAACTCCCCACCTCACCCTCCACGCTCTCTCTCTCCCTCCTGCCCTGTTTAAAAGCCCTCTGTTTGAAATACTCCTCTGACATGGCACTATATATACATAAATACACAGCTGTATATTTGTGTAAGGCCCTCGCTCTGCCAAGCTGTCCATCCCCCTGTTGCCCTAGGTGATCAAATGAAACTAATGGCAACCTTAATGTGTTTGTGTAGGCCTTTCACCCCATTGGGTAAAATGATGAGAGACCAAACACTCACGTCAGATCACATAAAAAAATACAGTGTCCCCCTCTGTCTTTCTAGAACCACTGAAATTTCTCTCTTTGAAAAATAAAACTTTGCCTTTAATCGTTTTCCCCTCATGGCTGTGGGGAAAAAAAAAGCTTTGGGTTATTAGAGAGGAAAATGTTACAGTGAACCACAATTCATTAGCAAAATACTTGGTTAATTATTGATGCAGTATCTTCAAGGTATGAAAAAAGCCCAGAGCTGACATCGATCCATGTTGACTTATTTCCTCTGCTTAGAGAAAGTGGGAATGAGGTAATATAATTTCTCCTATTAAACTGGTTAAACAGCACACAGCAAAGACGCCTCCGGCAAATGGCTTTTGTAGCTTTATAATAAATATATTTGTGAGTTGGTGCTAGGTGAGGTTAATATAAACCTAATGTTAACCTAGCTGTGATTTATAGCTGAATTAGCACAAGTAGGTCCACAGTCGTGTTAGCAGCTTCCTAACTTGGTTAAAAAGTTATCATAACCACTTTCACAACTTTAATGTCAATGAATGTACCGTATTTTCCGGACTATAAGCCGCTACTTTTTTTGCTTTGAACCCTGCAGCTTAAACACTGGTGTGGCTCAGGTATCAGCAACACGAAGCTCGTTAGCTTTTTACAAGCTAGCAAGCTCCGTGCCGCCGATTTAGCCTCGTCACATCAGACCCGGTCAGAGTGGACCACATGAAACTGTTCAAATAAATTCAATAGCGGCTTATAGACAGGTGCGCTCAATAGTCTGGAAAATACGGTACTTTGTAATCTAAATAATTAAATCTTAAAGCTAATAGTAGCGTTGGAGAAAAATCAGGTTGGATGTATTCAGATGGACTGGCCGACCAGTGCTGCCATCCCTGGAGGCTGCTGTGGTAAAATCTATAAATGTGAGACCTATCAGATGGTTTCTGTTTCAGTTTAACTCTGAAATTTTAGTCGCGTATGTGCTGTGATGCTGGAGGTCCTTTTGTGGATACTTTTGTGACGCATCAAGTATGATTTGCAGCTCAGAGCTGCAGTGAGAGACAGGGAGGTTCATTGACACTGGAGAGCTGTCTCCTCCACTCCCCTCCACTCACAACCAGCCTCTTATTAACAATGGCACCAAGAGTACGAGGGTCCAGATGTTAGTCTCCTGCTCCCACCAGCTGTGCCAGCCTCCGATACACAGCCTCATTGACTCTGAACCAGAGAAGCAAGACACTTAAGAACACACTGACACCACACACACAGACACACACACACACACACACACACAGAGCAGGGCCGTCTCTTACAGTAGGTTTTTGTTTAAAAGTAGAAAAAAAAACAGGGATACCTAGGAGATGTTCACAAAAAGCATTCAAGAGCTACTGTACTCCGATTCGTGCAAACAGAAATGAACGCACTCATGGACACGCAAACACACATACGGACCCTCACCAGCCACATGCACTTTACACCCCCCTTCTCCTAGTGTAGAGTTAGCAGCAGAGTTATTTGTGGGTGACAGGATCCTAACAATTCTCAGAATAATGCACATTTGTTTGGATGACTGCGCCATCAGCGCTCCCTTTGTTATTTTGAACATTGTTAGAGTCAGTCGGTACAGATCCACCAACCCTTTATTCTACTGTGTTTTTTTGTCCATTTACTTGTTCTCATAACAATAATTAGTTTTGTCATTCAGACACAGTAGCACCATTGTCCACATGCTAATAATGATTTTTGACAGTGGGCGCAGAAAAGTAGATAACTGAAGAGTCATTAGAAATGTAAAAAAAAAAAAAAAAAAAAAAAAAAAACCCAGTTGACTGGCTGCTGTTTTCTGGCCTTGTTGAGTCTCTGGGCTGCTGTTGTTAAGCCTTGCAGAACAGGCAGTGCTGTGCCAATGAGCAAACTTAAAAAGACTTCCCTCTTCAGGAGACATGGCTGCTCCCAACAAGAAGAGACAGAGGGGACTCTGGAAATAATACTGTATGTCTGCCTGTGTAAAGCTGTAATTGTAGATTCACCCTGTCAGGCAATAAGTTTGATTATGGTCCTCATTTGAAATGTTGGATTCATCTCTTCCTCCCCCTCCCCCCTTGTAGTTTCTGCTTCTTCCTCTCCATTTTCTACTCCATCCTCCCTCCTTTCTCACTCTCTCCACCCCCCCTTGCCACCCACAGCAGTATCAACATCACCATCACAATCACTCCAGATGACTATTGGGAAACCTGAGCTATCTTGTGCACCCATGGTTTGTTTTCCGACCGCATTACTGGAGATCACAGTTTTCACTGACACTGTGCGGCATCTGCATATCATTACCTCCTGAACTCATTCTGTGCATATAAATACATTAGTTTATTAGTAAACAAAATAATAACATCATTTTCTTCTTCTATTATATTCTGTTCAGCAGTCATTTGGGAGAGATTTTAATGTTCCAGTTGAATCTTCTGCAATAATGATGTGCTTGTTGTAGCTGACAGCACTTCTCTTTTTGTCTCCTCTCTTGCCAAAAAATCAAGAGTTATTAGACAGCGAGGAAGAAACAGGAACAACAAAACAGAGGAGGGTCAGTGACACATTTTTAGTGCATCAAATTAATAAAGGGAGGAAAAAAAGGAGAGGAAAGGTAACATTTTAACCGCAGAAGGGAGCTAACGTCACTTGCATCAGTTTGCAGAATAAAGAAAGGAGAAACAGACAGAAACAGAGGTACGAGGGAGGTTGTGTTTATTATTTGATAAAGCCTCCCTTATAACCTCAGCATGTTGTGCAATAGCTCTCCCTTCAACTCTGCGGTGTGCCACTTCAAATTAGTCGCTCATGGAGAGGGCCTGCCCCGTCTGTGCAAAATGCATTAGTACACCACTCAGAGCCTCATACAGCCTAGGGTTAAACACAAATTATATCATTTCTGTCATCCAATCAAATCACACTGACCCCTTGACCCGCGAGATGAGTCAAATGCATAATGAAATATGACATGGCACAAAAGCTCTGATTCTAATCTGTTCTGACACGCGATCAGATGAGGATGACCCCGTGACCTTGACTGACAAGTGAGACGAGCACTGGGAACAGGATACACGAGGGAGAAGAAGGGAAGGAAACATAAAAGAAAAAGGGGGGGGGATATGTGCAATTAGAAAGGCTGGTTTTAGTCAATGGGAGGTTAGTTAGTAATCAGCTCAGTATCTGGGGTGAATGGGGCCATCTGCATCTTTGGACTCTGGACAGTTGGTGCTCACCTCAGTTATTCCCTCCATATTTTCCCTTCTTCCCCCACTTCTTGAAGGAGCGTGGCTTTAACAATATACCCCCCCTAGGAGCACATGTTGAAACAGTGATCGAAAAATAGTTGAGCTGGACTCAGAAAGATGACAGAGGGACAGTTAGGAGATGGTGGATCAGGGTCAGGCGGGTATGTATGTGGGGCAGGGACTAGTACTTTTACAAGAGCCGACTGGGGGCACAGCCAGCCAAGAGAGGAAGAGGAAAGTGGAGGTGTAGGGTGGCTGAAACTGGATCCCCTGTCCACTCCCCCTCCCTCTGTTTGGGCTCTGAGAGAGAGGGCTCTGTGGTATGTTGATACCCCCTGACATGATATTGTAGCAGAAGAACAGCAATGGCTTTAATTAAGCCTGAGTTGATGGAGAGAGATGGATAGATACAGAGCGAAGAAGAAAAACAAAAAAGTCAGAGAGTATCAAAAGCAGCGAGTGAGGGGTTCATGGCGTTTAAAAAAATAAGTGATCTTTGTAGTGAGACAGGCAGTATTTGCCTTTGCTGTGTTACATTAAAACAAGAGCTCTGTATACACTAGTAAACAGGATCATTCATAAATACACAGGATAATCCTCCTTCGGGAGAGCGATGGCAGAGTGAATGAAAATAGATGATGCTTTTAAATTCATCCCAAAGATAAATCCACAGTTTTCTTCCTGAACCGGACGGCGTGGAAAGGAGAGATAACGGGGCTCGAGTCAGTCTGTGTGCCGAGCGCTGCGAGGTGCAGACGGGGAAGGTGTTGGAACGAAGAGTGTCGGAGGTGATGGAAGTGGTGGTGGTGTGCGGGGGACTTTGAGCATAAATCATGGCTGTGACAAAGCTCTCCAATAGGCAGATAAGTGCACATTAGTGGTAAGACAGATATGTCATCGTCTGTCTTGGAGCTGTCGGTCCCGCCCTCTCTCCAAAACAAACGTTGACTTGGGAGGACTCCAAACTCTTCATCTGTGTGGAGCACAAGGAACCGGCCTGAAAATACAGCACTTACGCTCTTATTGTGTCACTTGATGTCTTGTTAGTGGAAATGTTCACAGTCTGTGGGCCACTTGTCAAAATAATTGTTTGTGTAATGACATTTCTTTTTCTGCTAGTACACTAAGAAAGCAGTAAATAAAGTCGAACTGGAACTAATTAATATTGTCATCATAGATTGTTTCATAGATTATACTTTAGTCTGTGTCAAAGTAGCATTGTAAAATATCTTATTCTGATTAAAAACATCCTCCAGTTTTTACTAAAACAGAGCCTAAACAATTAACTAGTTGTTTAAAAAATACATATATAGCGGATTAAGTTTCTGTTGATTGATCGGCAGTTCCAGCTTATTACAATATTATGCCAAGATCACATAATGTTCTATGTAGGCAGCTTTTTCATTAACAGTAAATAAAAAGCTGCACAAAAATATATTGTTCATATGAATTGCATGTGACAGCAGAGCATTTTTTTAATGGATATGCAATTTAATATTACCGGGTGATGTCCTAAATCCTGATTTCTACAGGCATCACAACAATAATCTAATAATAAGAAGAATATACAGATAATGAGCCATTAGCCACAGTCAATATCATCTCCAGAAGGCCTTGAATACTCAGGCAGTGTTACAGAGGGAGGCAGAGATCTGTGCCAGATAAAAGACAAGCTGGAAAGCTCCCCAATCAATGTTATTTTCTCTCTCAGTCCCAGACCAACTGTCTATTCATCTGTTTCTTTCAAATGAAAGGTGTGCTGGTATGTAACACTTACAGTCGAGAGATCTGTCTCTTAATTAAAATGTTACAGATTGTGTTTCGCTCATTGTGTAGACAGCATACTGTGTATTGGAAATAATGCTCCCCATAGTGTGCTGTATTGATCAGATGTGGAAAATAAAGGATGTTTCAGTGTTGAAAATAGAAACTGTGTAATGCAGCTTTTGGTTGGAGTGTGGCCCCGACTATTGAAAGTAAACCAATGACGAGCACCTCATAAGAAAAAGGAAAGAAAAAAAAAGAGTGAAATAAAGTCGAGGCTTTTGTTTGAAAAGCCAATTCCATACTGGGACACATGCTGGTCTATACGATCCATCACATGCATTGCCTTTGTTTGGATTTTACTTTTAAAGGAGAAAAGAGTATACATTAGCCAGAGTGTACATGTGGTTCTGTACATGCAATCTCATTCGGAATAGAGGCATATGAATAATTTATCCTGCCACAATCCAACTGGGAACGTCCTTGGTATTTACATTTTATCATCAAGGGCACTGGATGAGCCTTCACAGCAATCTAACACATGACACATCCTCAGTCCTTGTCCCCTTTGCACAATCAAAAGCAGTGGATGGAGCAGAAATGCGTAGCTTGGATATATATTAATATACTGAGAAAACAAAAGATTGATAAACATGCTAGGTGATGACTAAGCACGGTGGTCTTTAGATCACCCTGCCCCCCCCCCATAGGCAGAGTGAAGCACATGATGTCTCGGAGGGACACACACAGGGACTCACTTCACACAATAGCTCCAATGTTTACAGCAGACAATTTAGTTTCCTTCCAACAATTATGAGGGAAATTGAATCTCAGGAAATGTTCGTTTTCTTGTCCATTAGACCAAACAATAACACTATCCACAAAGGTTTACAAAAACATCTGTCTTCAAAGGATAGTCCAGAAAATTAATATCAGCTTGCTTGCAGGCTATGTCAGGACAAAGTAAATCAAATTGAGGCAATCACACTTTCTTTCTCTTCTTCTTCTTTTTTTTTATTGTTTGCTGTAACATTTAGCAAGATGAAAGTGTGTTTTTAATGCTGACTGTGTGTCTGCATTCTTGCCTTACAATAAAACATCGCTAACCTCTTTTTTTTGTGGTAAAATTAAAGATGGGTGTTTTAGTGTTCAAGGCATTGAGACTTAATGAAAATCCTCTCATCTGGCTTTGTGCTCACCACCTCGGATTGGTATTCATTTAAACGACATTGAACACATTTTAATCCTGCAGAAAGTTGTTGTGGGAAAAAATCAGACTGTCTGTTATTATGTTTGATATAAATGGAAACAAAGGACTTACCCTACTGCTAAGTCAAAAACACCACAATTTAAAGCTACTTTCACTTCATATCAAACCAACAAAGACATGTATATTCTTAATAATTTGCAGTAAAACTGAGTCCAAGCCCCTTATTTTTTATATAGAAGTCAGCCTCTTCTTTACAAATCTGTCATTTAAGTGTCTAAAAAATTAAAGAATGAGCCTTTGCTCTCACCTTTGTACTAAACCAGGGTTGAAAGAAACAAGAAAAAAATGTACTCTGTATCCTTTCTCCTTTCTTCCATCTCCCCATGCCCCTTATTTTCTAAAAGTATCTGTTTGAGAGATAAATGACCACTCTGCTGCCGAGGATGACAGCCTACACAAAGATGATATTGAATTGATTTCAGAAATGTTGCAGAACTGACTGTTTGATGTATACTGCTAGACATGAATCATAAAAATTCTATTAAAAAACCCTTGAATGGCTGACACCAGAATATTATTTGTGATGATTAATTTGACTCAGTCATTACAATGGGAGTCAAGTTGGATCGTCTCAGACAAAATTGCTTTTCATTCCCCGTTGAATTTCCCAGCTATTTTTCTTTTCTTTCTTGCTTGGTACAGAACTCTGATCTGATTGGACTTACTGTGTTAGCACGACAGCACACAAATACACAGACTGTTGGTCTTTTTTATTACCAATCGCTGAGCGTTGGGTTTTTGTTCCAAAATGAGCCGCTCAACGTTCGAAACAAAATTAATCCCAGTCTGGTAAAATGACAGGTCAGAATTTAAACAGTTTACAGAGCTGTTTATGGTGGAGAAAAGCATTTCTATTATCTTTAAATTAATGCGTCTAATGCACCGACCTTAAGTATTAATGACACAGCAGTAAGAGGAGAGTTCTCTGTTTGTTTTTTCTCCTCTCCCTGAAACAATAACTATTGTTTTAAAAAGCCAACTTTTAGTTTTAGTTGAAATAATTTCCTATAGTTAAGAATCCAGTCACAAATTCAGAGCCTTGTTGTTGCGCTCGGGTTCAAGACATCCAATACTAACCACTAATCCAAATCCAAAAGTAAACTGATATACAGAGTTTCTTCAGTAGCTTTTGTTCATTGTTAAGAAAGCCTGCAACAACATTTTAACTTTGTTGATTGGATGTTTTTCTGAAATGGACTTGAAGAGCTGTTGTTCAGTTTTTTTAATTTACTTTGAGGACAGACTTCTTTAAATAACTACTTTGTTTGTAATGCAGCTGCTCATCTTTTGCAAGAGTGTATATCCTCCAGTCTTTTCACAATCTTTACAGCTCTTTTTAATTGTGTCTCATAGAAGCTTCAGTTTCTTCTGTTTTAATGAAGATGCTCTTTCTCGTTTTTGTAATTTCCCTCTGTGTTTGTCCTCCTCAGAACTACACAGGTCAGACTGGCGGTGGCGGGGGAGGAGGTGGAGGCGGCGGCACCTCCAGTGGAAACGGAGCAGGGGACGAGGACTACGAGATCCCCCCCATCACTCCACCCAACCACCCTGAGCCTCCTCTTCTTCACCTGATGGAGCACGACTCTACAGGCTACCTCTGTCACTCGCTGCCACACAATGGGCTCATCAACCCGTACTCCTACCCTGAGCTGCCCACACTCATGATGTCGAACATGCTGGCGCAGGACAGCCACCTTGTCTCCAGCCAAATGCCCTCGGTGAGTAGTGCTGTGTGGACTGAGGCGTCCCATGGAGATGGGGGGGGACCTGTGAGGTAGCCGGTTAAAGGTGCTAATTACAGTAAAAAGATATTGAGTTAATGATGCTTTAACACAAAAACACTCAGATTTGGATGATACAGGTTTGGATTAAAATAAGAAAGATCAGAGATTGAGCAAATGTGAGTTTTAAAATCATTTTTAAAGCATTTTATGTTTGCCTCAAAGCATCCAAAATAGACATTTAAAAGATGTCCACAGTGTAGTAACCACATCTTTCTAATGTGAAACAAAGTAGAACCTTAAAGGTAAATGTAATTTTCAAGACATGAAGACTGGAGGCTAAGTGGGGGAACAGAGTGATTGTTCGGTGGTTGCCTTGTCAACTCTAATGCATGGAGAAAAGGATTGTGGGTAAATCCATCAGCGTCATATCTGCCTCGACAGCATGCATCGGTCAATCTGTCAGGCCTTCAAACATGAATACGTGCTGATTACTCCCTCAGCTCCACACCTCTACAAATTAGCATTTCCAAACCATAATTGCATTCATGAGAACTGCTGGAAATAGAGCAGGTTTCTATCACAACAAATGATCTATGTGAAGCTCGTGCTTGGAGTGTGTGTATAGGCTGCAATAAGCAAAGAATCTCTATTTAGCAGCTTTTGTGCAGATAGTCAGAAGAGTGCAGTGCGGTTTTAAATCTAAAGCTGAGCCTGAAGTGCTCCGTACCCTCGTCAGCAACACAAACGTAGAGGTTGCATTGGAAAGTGTTCCTTTTATTTATGCTACATAGTGTCAAATGTAAATGCATTCCCTTGAAATATGAGCTGATTGATGTTTTTTATTGATTACAGCACTGAGATCCCAATGAGGGAACAGATATAAGTAACAATGTTAACATATAAAAGATTTTTGTGTCAAGGTCAAGAATTTCACATCCTCATAACATAGTTGACATCGATGGAGATATTATAACCGGATACAAAAGTAGTTACACCAGACAGCTGTGCCTTTCTGGTAATTGAATAAATTACCAGGAGCAGTTTTTCTTTTTCTGTTTCATCACCAACGACAAAAGTCACCAGCGTGTTTTGTCTACGTTAATCAAAAGATAAGAGTCTCTGTTATATACAGTTTACATTAAATACATGCAGATGCATATCAAGGTCAAGTATAAAGTATAATGTTCATCATAAGCAGAAGAGATAAAGATAAACAACAGCCAGCGTATAGTCAAAGTAGGGCTTGATAAGGATCTGAAATATAAACATATATAATGTTGGACTATTCTCCCCCTCCCCAGAGGGACTGGATTCATGTGTCATCTATCTTCATATTCATTTCACATTTTGGTCATGACCTTTACTGTGGAGACAGTGGTTGATTGGCCAGTCTTTCACTCCGCTGTCAGGGTATTTGTTACTGCTACAGAGGGGCCACACTCTGTGGTTTTAATAGATTGAATACAGCAGGCTGTGTGATAAAAATGCATGAGATTTCAAATGTTCAGCTCACACATGATGAACATATATTTAAAACACATATACTAGAAATGGTGGTAACTGCTGATGATTGCTTTTCTGTGGTTTAACGGATGTTTCTGGTTTTGGAAATGGAGACGAAAATAATTCCACATTATAATGTAATATATCGTCTAAAATTAGGATTCATATTTAAGGTAAAGGTAGCGCAACGGTACATAGAAAGAACAAGAAAATACGTAACTATGAATAACGCCACCCAGCGTAAAAGAGTTTTTAATGAGATGATGTGTGATGTTTTACAAAGTATACTTTGCAGGTAAACCTTAAAGATCTTGCTATTTCTAACTGCCTGTAAGAGAAGCCTCTTGAACATATAGGGGCTCTGCTTCAACTTCACTGCAAAAAGCGGCATATAAAGTGAGACTCAGAATTTTCTAAATCAAATAGTCTGCCTGGCAAAACTACCAAACCGTAGCAGAGGTTCATTTGTGCTGAGAACGAAGTGTCTATTAAATTGGTGCCTCACCTTGACACAGTCTGTTGAGCAGAGTAATTAAGCAAACTCTGCAGTTCAAACATGCGATGCTATCATTATGAATACCTCACTTGACATGGATAGATAAATAATGAGGGTTAATTCTAATTTTAGA
This sequence comes from Pseudochromis fuscus, assembly GCA_900323345.1. Classification (NCBI taxonomy): domain Eukaryota; kingdom Metazoa; phylum Chordata; class Actinopteri; family Pseudochromidae; genus Pseudochromis; species Pseudochromis fuscus. The sequence goes on from OOFC01013999.1 coordinate 10,586, forward strand.
CTCTATTTTTTAGAGGGGAATAAAAAAAAATACAGTGTACAATACAGCTGCGGCTGCTGTTGACATTGTACTGTATGTGTGTGTGTGTGTGTGTGTCCGAGTGTGTCTATGTGTTTCTGTGTCTTCACTATAAACAATATCTCTGCTGTTGAAATGGATCCACTACATCTGGAGGTCAGGCCTTATATTCAATCTTGAGCACATTGAAAAAAAATCCATTAGGGTTCATCTTTCCTGCATCAGCCATTCTATTGTGGTGCTGCAGTGAGATCTGTTTTCATCAGGCAGATTCAATACGTGAGCTGGGCAATGAAAAGAGTGCAATAGAGTTGGATGGAGAGAGGAGGGGTGAGGATGGAGAGAGAGAGAGGGGAGGGCATTGTGGGGAGGAAAGCAAAAAGAAATTGTACAGAGGAAAAAGGTAACTCTTATTCAAAATGAGCATATACCTCCAGTTCTCTGTACCTCCTGGATTTCATTATTAGATATTTTGGAGATAATTCAGTTGAGTGAAATAAGGTTATTCAGTCTCAACAAAAGGACTGAGTGCTTCTGTTTTTTGATTTTTTTTTAAATGTGTGCTTACGTGATTCAAGTATGAGGACATTTGAGAGTACTCCAATGCAGGTGCAACAATATAAACATAAAATAAATAGGGCGATTATATAACAAAACGGATTTAGACTGGAGCGGTATTACAGCAGCAGTTGATCATAGTCGGGCAGCTCTTAGACAGAATAGATAGGGTGTGTTTAGTTTGTTGTGCTAAGGTGAACTACAGGAAGAAATGTTTTTAGATTTATTTGGTGTGGATCAAACCGACCAATGTAAACAAATCAGATTCACATAATGAAGGACAGATAATCAGAGTGGTGGTTTCTGTATTTTCTGAAGCTGTGAATCTTTATGTTTGAATAAATTCATCAGTGTGAATATAAGTTCCCAACAAAGCAGTGTGGGTTTTCAGACTTGCTGCTGGAGTATTTACAGCAGCAGGATGATGGTGTATGGGAAATAAACACAGCTCCGGTTCATAGAGCATCATGTTAGTCATTTCATGTGAGTTAGTCAGCTCATGTTAGTCAGAGCAGCAGCTTACTTATGTGTTTTTTAATAGTTTCCAGACAACAGTGGAGGTCTGCAGCAACAGAAAAACAAGCTGACTGCTGGTAATATTAATAATAATCTACAAATTACACTTGTTTTTCTAAAAGAGTAAACTGACTCTAATTGTTCTTTGTTCTGCATTTTGAAGATAGAAACTTGTTTTTGAAGAAAATGTCACTTTAAACCTTTTTTTTTTGCACTTTAAAGGGTTAATTAATTGAATCCAAAGATAATGAGCACATTTATTAATAAAATAAATTTACTTTTTATCAATTAATTTTTTCATTCGTATCAATCATTCCTGGCCTCACCCTTTAGTGTAAATCATTAACAGTGATTGTGAGGAGTTGATTGAAGTTACCTCTTTTCTCTCCACTGCTGACTCTCAAAACCTGAAAGAGACTGAAATTAAGTGAATTTTTCAAAATTTTGAGAAAAGCAATTTTCTTTCTTTTTTTTTTTTTTTTTTTTTTTATCAAACTTTT
>OOFC01013999.1:12197-33181 GCA_900323345.1 Pseudochromis fuscus
TTTTTTTTTTTTTTTTTTTTTTTTTTTTTGCAGATCCTTATTGTGTTGTGGTCTGAAGCCCCTCCTGGCCAAACCTGATATCTTTCAGAGAGCTCTTTTCTCTGATGCTCTGATGCACTTGGCAGGGCCTCTCCCCCTCTCTCTGTTAATGCCCCCACTGTCATAGCATCTACAAGTTCCAAAACACATTAGACATTTAATAGCCTCGCTCAGGTTGCATTGATCTTATCAATACAGCCCAGAAAGATACACATCTCTGCTGTTACTAGTGAATAATTTCTGGACTCACAAGCAAAGTGGACTCATTGTTTCCTGTTCCATCTTTTTCATTTATGACTCGGTAGATGTGTTTATTTAAGCCACACACCTGTGCTGTAACAACTACATCTGCCATTTATTTAAACAGAAAAGTCCCATATTCAATTATGGTATATTTTAAACTGCCCCTCAAATTCATATAACCTGCGGCTGCAACTGGAATAAATTATCTTTGATTTAGTTTTTTTTTCATGTTCCTCAATGGTGCATGCAGTATTAGCCATCATCAAACTGGCTCGAGTGTGATGTTTTGAATATGTAACAGATGATGAATGTATAATCAGCTAGGGGTTGTTATGCATAAAAAGCTATGTATTAGCAGAAAGGGGTATATAGCGGTAGCAGCCTTAGCTCCATCCAGCACCCAGGTATTATCTCATTTGTTATTTTCCAGAATATAAGATGAGAATCTGGGGTCAGTTCATTGGTAATGAGGGTTGTGGCACCCTGAAGATCTGTCTGCGGTATTCATATTCAAATTCATCCTCTAATTTCTTTTGTTGCAACATTTCAATGTAAGAATTTCCTCACAAGCTCTTTATCTTCAGTTGTTGAGGTTAATTATCAAGTATTAATCCCACCCTGATTGTCATGTTAAGTTGGCTGGAAGCCTGTGTTTTCTTTTTCTTTCTTTATTTTTCCTCACAAGGTATTAAGTGCTCCTGGCAGGTGCACCGCTCTCCAAGCCTGTGTGAATGAAATATGAGCTGCAATGTCAACTGAACTTGTCACAGACAAGCTGGGATGAATTAATGATAAGAGAGCAGAGGTGTGTTTTAATGTGTTCCCTCTTTGATGGAGGGTCTCAGCAAACGTATTATCGCATACTGTACACCTGCTGGTTTTTGTATAAACATGGAGGAGGAAATGTGGATTAGAGATATGGTGATGCATTTAAAGAGAAAATCTCAGTCCTAATTCGAAGTTTAAAGAAGGAAAGAACCGGCCTGTTATCAAACGACTTTTAGGAAATATATTGTAATTACATGTGTTTAGACTTTTCCAGTGTGGACTTTAAAATTGTCTTACCTTTGCCTTTGAAGACTTTCTGCTCTTTGAGGCTTTGGCTTTTTCTATACTTTTTATTCAGATGAAGAAAACCTATTTCTCCTTTGAAAGACCTTCATTTTCAGTCATTTTTTAAAGGGATTAGAGCGTCTGCAGAAAATGATGGAATGTCTGTCGCTTTTCACCACAGTTCAACAAGCCCAGTGATAGAATGGGACTTGTATTAGTTATTCCAATGTTGATTCAGGCATAGATGATTTTGAATGATCAGTGCCTCCAGCGCAACAAAAATCACTTGCTTGTTTGATGGCCTCTTGAAATCTACAAGAACGGGGACGGCTGTTCTTTAAACTGCTTCCCTTTTTTCACTTTTTTGTGATTATTTATTTTCAAATTGTCCCTTAGGCTAATCTTCCATGTTGGCGTTTCACACCTCCCTCTCCCATAAATGAACCATCACAGCCATAAATCACCGGACAAACAGAGACTTGTGCAAACCCTGAAAGGTTCAAAGATTTATGTAACACATTCATGTTTTCCACTTCCTCATTTTAGTACTCCACTGGTAAAGCCTAGCTAATAAAAGGTCCTATTAATATTTCCTGTTGCTTAGCAACGGCAGGCAGCAAGTAATAGCATTCTGTGGAAAAATAGATGACCGATAAGGAAAAATTCAATTCTTTTCTCATCTCCTGGGAGAAAGTGCCTTATTTCTCTGGCAATGTGATATGAAACTGTAGTTGTATATTAAGAAATATCTTAAAAGAAATATAGGTTATTTTCCAATTTCTTCATTTTGGAGGGATTTTTATTGCAGGCTGGAATGGCAGCTCATCTTTTTTTTCCATCCTGATAAAGTCAATTAACCTACCGGATTAAGCTAATCAGAGGATAAGGTGCCGACTTAATTTCTTTCTTTTTAATCAAAAATTCTAAAGAGGTGGTGTTAAATAACCCCAGCACCCAACTCTGAAAGGATCAGTTTTAAGGGACAAATTGCATTTCATTTGTACTGCAGGTGTAATTTAAACTTGTTTTGTACAAACACAGGCCAGTGCTATGCAAAACCTCTTCTAATAACACTGCTTATCGCCCTGATCGCATGTAATAGAAGAGGATCTCTACAGTGACAATTTTCAATTTAGATAATTCATCACATCATATTTCAACAACTGAGTAAAATATGTGTTATCACACACGTGTTGTTGTCAGCGTCCTCCTCCTCCTCCATACTGTAGATGTGATCAACGGCAGCATTCAAGCAAAGAACAGAGGCTAAAGAAACAAACGCAGATTCAGCTGCAGCAGATAGCTGGTGTTATGAAGCAGATACAGAGATAAGGGATTTCATATTACACTTAGCCACGCGCCCCTGCTGAGATTTATCATGCCATGAAATCGTGTCCATATTGCACTGTGCCCTATCTCAACCATCCATCAGCTCATTCTGCTTTCACCACCAGGAATATTCAGTCCTGGTTGCAGTGGAGAGCCATCCCATGTCATCTCACTCTGGGACATCTCCCCCTGCTGTGCCACCAGTCACCAGTTCAACATAACACTGCCACTCTTGTCTGTTAATGTGCACGAGAGTGGCATGAGTCAGGGTGATTAAAACACTTGGTGTATTCATGTAACACAGCTCATGGTGTGCCGTGTTAATCGAGGACTAAAAGATGCAGGCTGCATTTATGGAGCAGTGGCCATCTTCCTCCCTGTCAACAAAACATATTAAAGGATGTCACAGCTTGTGTTGAAAAGGGGAAAATGTCACCGCAGACACAAAGTATATCCCTCAACGTTCATGGAAAGATGAAGTATTCATTACAAACCTGTGGCTGTTACCTTCCTCTTTCTTTATCAGAAGTGTTTTTTGTGTTGTTCTCGAACCAGAGATTTAAACCACAGGTGCTGGTGCTGAGTGTGGTCTTGCCACAGGGAGCACAGTATTTAGATGTGTGGGGAGTGATTTGCTCTTGTTAAAAACTATTTTCTGCGCTCACAGAAAACGGTGCGATGATTGTAAAAATAGCAGGAAGTTAATTGGTTTGTTAATCTGGTGCTGTAATATTTGCTATACTTGGAAAACCTGGAGGATTAGGTGAAGATGGCCTTTGTCAGACATAGTTGAAATTCCCTTTGAGAGGATTTTACACACATAAATAACCTTGGCATGACCTCCACTCACATGGCACGCAGAGTACTGTATGCTGCTATTAAAAAAAAAAAAAATGGTGCGCCCTTTGTTGTTTTGTGTTCATTATTTCTGCATGTTTTTTTTGTTTTTTTTAGCAAGCATGGGCGCGCCCACACACACATGCACACACACAAAGTGTGTTTGACACGGCAGTCAGGAGTCTCATTAGTGGGAGCAGAGGAGCCTTGCCTTCTGCTGTCAGGAGTGTGTGTCCCTACCGCTCCTCACAACCGTCTCCTACATGTCATGTCAGGCAAGGCTCTGATTCTCTGACGCTGTGCTTTGTGAGGTGAGCTCTGAGACACGCCCGGGCTGAGAAGGAGCAAGAGAGGAGGAGAAAGAGACAGTGATAGAGAACAAGAGGGAGAGAGAGAGAGAATAAAAAAAGACCCAGGAACAAGAAAGAGGAACTGGGGGGGAGAGAAAAATAGAGAAGAAGAGAGAGGGAGGGAGAGAGGGGGAGAAAATAAAAGCAAAGGAGGTTCTAACATTAGCGGTAATGAGGAATATGGAGGATGGTGCCGAGGGGGACATCATGACATTACTATCTGCAAATCAACCACTGCCTTGTTGCTGCTACAGTCGCTGTGAAAGACGTTCAGGGTGGTACAGTGCTTTTCAAATGCACAGTCAATCACAGCCAGAGACATCAGCTTCTTCATGTGAATGCTCCAGCTACACTTCAGTACAACATCATTATTATTATTATTATTATTATTACATGCATGGTTTCCACGTGAAGAAAAATATACAAAGGGCCTCTTGACCTTTTTACCATGTGCATTTGTTATGACTTCACTTCAGCTTTGTGTGTTTATTTTAAAACTTTATCTGTATGGCACAACTTAAAAGTCATTCCAGCATTTTATGAAAACATCCAATGTGTTGGTATGGGCTGTTTTTGGCGTGGAGAGCTACAGTGTCAAAGTCCACTTCAACAGTGTGGCTACTTAAGACGGTCTTGGAATAAACTGCTGGTTTTTTCTCTCACAAACTTTGTGTTAAACTCATAATTATTTCCTTACACTGCTAGTTTGTGAGGTATTGCTGTTTTTCTGCCAGATTAATTACACGATCACAGTTCAGCACAGGACGTGCGAGAGCAAGTATTTTATATTTTTCCTTTTGACTAGCGTGTAATTGGAAGATTGAAAGTGACCTTATAGTGTCTTGTTTTGGCAACATGGAGCGACTGCACAGCTAATAAATAAAACGAAGTTTTAATAGTGTGTTGCTAAATACGGTTGGCTGCAAGTACACCTGGAACTCAACATCATACTGCATTTAAATCAAAGTCACCTTGCCTTATTGTATAATATATACTACAGTCGTCTTGACTACTTTAAAAACACATCCAATTAGGCTTTAACATATTCTTTTAACACTCGTGTTTCTCTTTCTTAAGCATCCTGGCATCCGCTGCCCATCATATCTCCTTACTTAGCATCTGTCTGATGTCACAAGAAGGCAGATACAGCATTTTGCTTTTGCTTTCATACTTAAGTAGCGTATGATTCATGAATCCACTCTCTTATTAATTCTCCTCAGCTTGTGTAAATGACCCTCCTGGGTATATATAAGCTTGATAAACCAAAGACATGGATGAAGGGAGGGAGAGAGGGAGAGATACTGAGGAGGAGGTGGGAGGGCTGTGAGGCTCGAAGGCTCTTTGTGGAACAGAGTTGTTAGTGCTTTGCCCTCAGGGTGAATGAGAAGTAGCTTTGAGGGCTGGGAGACCCAGGGTTGGCTCCCCACCTAAAGGCGTGTTTACCACCTTGTTGCGCGGCGGCTGTGCTTTTGAAGGATCAGTCTTGAACGCGCCTCTAATTAAAGCTGTCATGGCTGGGTGCCTGCAGGGATAATGTTCTATTATTATAGTCATTTGTTTCAATTAAACGCTGGCTGATTTTACAATAGCAGCCGTGAACCTGTGTGAGTGAGCCATCACTCTAAACAAGATGGCTCTAGTCAAGCAGGGAGTGAGGAGAGGAAAGTCTTAGGACTCACAGAGGCACAGTGTGTTTAAACAGGGCAGGAGTGGATTGAGAAAGTGTCGGCTATTACTGACTGAATCGGACCAGCAGGTGATGTTTCTCCAAAATCCAAATCGGACAAGAATTGTGCAGCATTGTAAGAACAAAATACTCTGTCATTAGCAATGAAGTTTCAGCTTTCATTCTCAATTTGAAGCAAGTCAACTGAAAGTAAACTGACTCCTGCTCTGCAGAAAGTACTTAATTAAAAACTGACAGACAGAGAAGATTTATTTTAGATGATGTGAACAAGTTGAAACATGACCACAACATTTATTGATCCTGTAGCATCCAGAGACTGGTTTATTATGATGCCAGTGCAATAAAAACCTGCACAGCAATCAAGCGGCTTATTTAAATGATGAAACAGATGCCACTCTGGTACAATCATCATAAGGACAGAGCAAGGTTAGCTGTTTTACTCTCCTGGTGTGAATCTCTCCTCTTTCTCTGTGTAGCTGTGTATAGTGCTCTCTTCTCCCCTTCTCATCTCCGTGCTGGTGGTCAAATCCCCTTAGCTAAATCAAATGGTGCAGGCAATTGGAGCGGCCGTGAAACCATTTCAAAGGTAAGGTCAGAAGGAGCAGGGGAACAATGGCTTTGTGATATTCCATCTCGCACACAATGTGCTACACATAATTGGAAAGCCTTTGTTATTTGACTCCCATTTGACTATGATGTACAAGATGTGAATACAAACACGACAGGCGTAACGATGGCAGAGGAACGCGTTCACACCGAGTTTCCTGGCTTTACATCACAGTTTAGGTCCGCCTGGCTGCTCATCACCAAAAAGCAATATCTAACTGTCCCCTCGCTAACTTTGGGGATGAATTTTACTACTTAGGTGTTGTTTTTTTCCTCTGCTAGTTTCTGTACTTTTTCCTCGTCTGTCTGTCTGTCTGTCTGTCTGTCTGTCTCCTTCTCAGATACTTTCCCTGCAGTCTTTATGAGAGACTCTCATCTCTCAGGGCTTTATAACAACTAACATTTCTGGAGGTTAAGCACAACGATGACAACACTCAAGACTCAAAACTTTATAATTAATCTAAATATATAAATGAGCCTTGAGATACAGCAAAAAGTAGAATGATGATGAAAAAGTTTCAGTGCTTCAACAATCAGATCTACAAAATGATAACCTCTGCTTTGTATTACATCAAGTTAAATATTGTGAAAATAATCAGTATTACACAGCCATTGTTTATGTCAAGAGTCCATTAAAAGTCCAAATGTGTGTTACATGCTAAAGGCAGCGAGCAGTGACCATCTAAGTCCTGTTACTCACCATGCACTCCCACCTCTTTCGGTCAGCCACTTGGATGATACCATTAGGAATTAGCATACAGTACCTATGGCAACCGGCAACCTTTGTCAGATACTTTCATAATATTTGTGCAGCCGTCTGCAGCTAGCTTTATTTAGCTCAGGCTTGATGGCGCTATGTGATAAGTTCTTGCTCTTTCTGGCTCACGTAAGTAAAAGCGTCAACTAAAAGCCTTCAGAGACATTTTCGAAAAGGACATAACAATGACTATTAGAAGTAAATTATCACAGTGGGAGTGTTTTGAATAAAGTGCACTAGTTCTGGTACACAGTATAAAGCTGGATTCAGTAACTGCAATTAGGAAAAGCAGACTTAGGAATAAGACTGCTGTGTTAGGGTGGCAGCTTCACACTTCACAGAATAGGTTTCTATATTTTTCCTGAATATAAGTAGTTATTGCATTTCTTGTCTAAAAACATGATTTCACTCACACTGAAATTGAAAAATTACAATTTTCCTCCACTTTAAATTTGAATGTAGATTTATATATGTCTCCATATTTTTTTTTCTGTCTCGACTCCTATGAATCTGACACCAAATATCCAGGATGCCGTGGTGCCTTCCCCCCGTGAACTCCTGTGCGCTGTGTGTCTCTTTCTTGTTTATATTAAACATGGTGTGACTCAGATTAAAGGGTGACAATTTTGCCTGGAGGCTGTTGCTATGGAAATGCATCTGCTATAGCTATGATAGCCCATTCATGTTTGATTAATTGGTTTTTCAATGCTTCTTGGTTTGTGAGGACCCTTAAAGAGCAAGTCCATGGAAAATGGAAAATTAATGGATTTCTATTTCCTTCTTTTTACTCCTTCTTTCTTCCTCTTTTTTTGTCTAACTGCTTATTTTTGTTGAAGCTATTTCCTCATGTTTTAAGGAGTGTAGTGATGGTGTTTTGAATTATGATTGGAAGTTGGAGATTGCCGTGGATGGGGGGAGGTTAGAGCTCGGTTATTTGAAATGCAAAAGGAATGTCTTTGTTCACGGCTGGCTTTTGTGAGCAGCTGCTGAGGCAAACACAGAATCTAATGTCGTGTGAATATTATGAGTTTTCAAAGCAGGCCAGAGCCTCGCACAACATTACTTTGTTGTGCATTTTTATTCTAGCAATCTACTGGGACCAATTATGATTAGAGAGCCGAGCCTTCATCTCTGAACCTCTACTTGTGTTTATCAAGACCTCATATGCTCGGGCCCTTTCAATTTGATCTTTTTAGTACTGCGCTAATGTGTAATGTATTATTTAACTCATAAATGTTTAAAAGAGCTAACAAATGCTAGTTCATCACTTTCTGATCTGTAAATTGCCAAACATTCCCATTTATGCCTGCTTTAAAAGCATCCTTTGGTCCGTCCTCGTGTTCTGTCCTGATGAATCTTGAAGAAAAGCTTTTGATGTAGTTATTATTGCAGATCTTTTTAAGAACAGAAGTTTGTGAGACTCTGTAATCACTGCAGAGTGTTCTGCATGTACGGGTCACTCTCCAGCTGTGAGCACCTTGATTTTTTTTTTTTTCTATTTGTGCTCCCAAGTGTTAAAAAAGGTATTGTTTAATGTGGCACTAAGCAATATTTTTTCCCCTTCATAGCACACAGTGAGCATAATATATCAGCGGGGGCTTGATGGGGTTGTTGATCAATACCATTGACTCGGTGATTGCTTTACCAGGTGCTGAAATTAATTTTCAGAAGCAGGAACTGAATTCTTTCTCCCACCATCAGCCGGGCCACTTTGTGTCAGGGCTGCACTTGTTGTACTGCTGAGTTATTGCCTGTAGTCATCAGAAATCAGTAGTAAACATGGACTGTGTCTTTAACTGTAAAAAGGAGCTCCATTAAAAAATTATATCAGTTTTAGTTCAGTGATGAAAGGCTTGTCTGTTATGGAGCTGAATGTCATCACACTACGTTGGGATACTGTTCCTCAAATGACTCGTCAGTGTGGAAAAAATAATCTTTATTAAATTGCAATTTCATAGACAAACCTGTGCTAATAAAATATGATCTGGGATTGGTCTGTTAAGTGAGATGGTTAGTTTCACCCTACAGATGATGAGTTGTTGTGATCTTGCAATGTGCAGCATTATTTTTAGCTCTGGTCTTTATTTACTCCTGGAGGTCATCACTGGCTCATAGCTGCTAAATGCTCCACTGTACAGTAGTAGTCCACAGCTAGTTGCTAACTGCTGTTTGGTGTTAGAAGGAGGATTACAGCTGTTTTCAGAGCAGCTGCCTGCTGTGGCTGTAAACAGTACCATACCAAAGCTTAAAGGTGCTGAACACTGTAAAGCTGAGGGAGGACTTCTTAGGCCCCGTCCACACGGAGACGGGTTTCAGTGTAAACGGCGAAGTTTCTTATTGTTTACGAGATTTGGCAGCTGAAACCGTCCCAGAGTGGGAAAGTCTGAAGACGCCACCCGCTGCGTCTCCGTGTGGACGGCGAATACGCATCCTCCTGAAACGCTGCTGCCGTAGCCCCGCCTCTGACTCTTAACTCACCTGAGTAACCCCGACAACAACAGTAAAAATGGTAGAACACAGCGTCGCATTAGTGCTGCAGCAGCTACTGGGCTTGTTTTGACTTTTACAGCAAAATCTTCTGAAACTACACAACTACTGTGAGCAACAAGTGTGTGTTGTTGTGGGTGTTGGTTTTACCTCGTACGAGTTTAATGCGCATGCTCCGTGTCTTCTTCCTGTTTCTGTGGCAGCGTTACAGCGCCACATACAGGCCTGGCATATTGACTACATGCGTTTTCGGTGTTTGCGTGTGGACGCAGATATAAATATCTGTTTTTGGGGGAGACGTAGTCATTTCATCTCTGTGTGGATGGGTCCTTAGTTGACTGTAAAGAGTGACAGATCATAACAGCATGAGACCAGACATTTTGGTCACATGCAGCCAGATTTATGAAGTAATTCAACTTTTCCTGGAAATACATTTCTGACAGACCGTTACGTAAAATTATATTTTCTCCTCAGAAGTGTTAGAAAACCCAAATAATGTTCCACTTCACGACATTATTATTATTTTGCTGCCAACTCCCACCTGCCCCATTGCACGCTTGATATCTCGAACCTGTAATCTCCGGGGGTTTGCAACATGGCCTTAGAGAAAACGTATCACGCCATGGCTTAGTTCCATGTCTGATCTTGTGAGCTGTGGATATGTCCACCCTCTGGCCCACATGTGAAGATAGTGTTCAGTGTAAGTCCAGATAGTGGCCCCTGAGCTGTGAAACCCCACGCTTGGCAGGATGCAGGGCTGCAGCGATAACTCACCTGTGTACTGATAGTAGGGGAGACAATGTCCCAAACAGATTAAAGGGAAGCTGATTGCAAAACAAGATACATAGTTTTTGCTCAAGGGATAAACACGAAATGGAAAAATTGTAAAACAAACCAGATGAAAGCGGCTGTTGGATGTTATTATCTTACTGTCTTTGATTCATTTCTGGATCTGTGCATGAGCGCATGCACATACTTGTCATTTATATAGAATATCAGGGTCTATTCACGGCGGCTTTGGAAATCCTAAACAGACGAAAAAACATGAGACACATTCAAATCTGTTTTCCACAGCTCAGCTTCATAACCGCAATGTCAGTGGCATATTTTCAAAACCACATTCTGACAAGATATAAAACACTGAAATGTCAACATTGATAGAAGACGGGAGCAGAGCAGCTGAGAGTCTGATCTCAATCTCCAGCCTTCATGAGATGCTCTGCTGTCATGTAACGAGCTTTACAGTCTGCTGGCAAAAATGTCTTTTCCCAAGGCCTATCTCTTGTATCCTGTCAGAGCAGGCAGCAGATAGTCCACCTAATCTTTGACAACAGGGAGTGCATGATGTGTTTAGGAGGTTTGTGCAGAGCGATGTGTGAATATTTGTGTTTATCTCAGCAGTAGATAAACTGCAGGTGTTGTGATACAGATGGTGTTCCCGGACTGCTCTGACATTCTTCTGTCACGATCAAGTCCAAGTTAGTGTCTACAGCTGTCAGGACCACAGATTTTGTCTGCTATAGAAAATAGTTTGGGAAATACAGTACATATCTGTATATTTATGTATATATGGAGCCAGAATGCAAAGACTCAAAAAAAGTCAGCTCTGTTTTTTTTTTAATAATGATCAAACTAAAACATTTTTTTGTTTAATCTGAAAGTGAGAAAACCTTTTTTCTTTTCTTTTTTCTGAAAGCTTGAGTGTTTTGTGTTTTTCTTGTCTCATTTTGCTGTATGAGCTGAAGTCTGTGTCAGGCAACGAGTCTCAAATAAACTCTTCTACGGTCTAGTAACTTAAAGGGTTTAATTTAAGAAGCAAGTAATGGAAGAGGAAAAATAAATATCCTTGATGGATTAATTAAGCCACTGATTTAAAAAGTCAGAAAATCACCAGGACTCCTTATTCACAGAAACTCATACAATAATGTCATAGTGCATACTTTACTTTAACAGTACTTTCAAAGTAGTATGGTCACCGAGTATTATCCCCTTCAATAGCTCAGTTGGTAGAGCGGAGGACTGTAGAGGCAACAGCTGGAATCCTTAGGTCGCTGGTTCAAATCCGGTTGGAAGGAGGTATGGTTTTCTTGAATTTCCCACAAGGGGATAGATCAGGGGTGGACAATCCTGGTCCTCCAGGGCCACTATCCTGCATGTTTTAGATGTGTCCCTCTTCCAACACCTGATTCAAATGACCAGGATCGTTATCAGGCTTCTGCAGAGATTGATGATGAGCTGATCATTTGAATCAGGTGTTGGAAGAGGAACACATCTAAAACATGCAGGATAGTGGTGCCCGAGGACCAGGATTGAGAAACCCTGTTCTATACCCACTTATTCAGTTGGGTTGTGGGGGTCTGCTGGAGTCATCGCCTGGCAACGAGTGACATGTGTCCACTGTCTAACACACAAAGACCGACATCCATCTACACTCACGCTCACACCTATGATCAATTCAGACTCATCATTTCACCGAACAAGCATGTGTTTGGACTGTGGGAGGAAGCTGGAGAAAATGTGCACAGGGAGAACATGCAAAGTCCACACAGCAGTGGCTCAGTGGGTTGGGAACCGGAGTATTGCCAGTCCCAGCCCGGGATGAGGTGTGTCCTGTGGGCTGGTGACTGGGGAGGCACCGGTCTGCCTCTGGGCCGCTGCCGAGGTGCCCTTGAGCAAGGCACCAACCCTCCCAACTACTCTGGGCACGCCATATAATGATGGCGTCCTTTACTCTGTGGATTCTCTCACACGTTACAGGCCCTGTGATTTGTTAGGGGGCCTGTATTGCAGAGTGTGTGTGCTGTGCTGTGTATTACATGAAATATAATGACAATAAAAAGCTGCTTCTTAAAGATCCGAACCCAGGACCTTGATGCTGTGAGGCGACAGCACCAACCACTGCACCAGCATACTGCCCTGTGATATTACATCACAGAAAAACACATATTACTTGTACAATTTGTAGAATGATGATACAATTCACCTTTATTTTGTCTTACAGATAAGTTTGGTCAATCTGCAGCTTGAGCGTTGATCACATAACAGTAATATGTCAGATTGTATTTATTATTTGATGCTCCCTCAGATTAAAAGTGACGCCAGTGAGAACACAAACAAATACCAAGCAACAAACTGACATTTTTAATCACACAACATCCCCTTCTCAGTCGCTCTAAACCAATCACAACGTTGCACTGCAGTTAAATTAGTTTGAGGTCATTCAATGAGTTAAAGGAATATGTCAGCTCCACCCTCGCAGTGTACATGAGTTTTATGGTATTTAACACAACGCAAAACATAATTACACAACGTGGCGTGACATCATCGTGCACAGGCGTGGCCTACAGCTTTGGGGATTGTACAAAGTCGTGAAGCCGGCTCTTCACGGAGGTAGAACCACCACAGGTCTTACCACTGCCGGGACACTCAAGCAGTTACAGTAAAAAGCCTCGAGTTTAATATGTGATTGTTGCCACACACACACACACACACACACACATGAGGTTAGCATAGCACACCGGGTGGTTCAGAAGACTTTTGCTAAATCTCATAAAACAGGCAGCCAAATAAACAGCACTGAACCAATGCACAAACAAACAAACAGATTCCTATTAGGAAAGGAATTAAGGAAACGAGCTAAGTGAGTGCAGCCTCTGTGGAGGGAGAACATGGTGCAGCCGGTCCTGCCCGGGCCCAGAGAGTGCGTCTCTGTGCATCTGAGAGTGTTTATGGACTGGCTCTAAGTGGAAGTCATTATAAGACGTTTGAGTACACTTGCGCTGATAGCAATGGTTCTGGGTCCACCCAAGGCTCCTAACGTAGGTGGTCTGCACCAGGGAGGAAGATGAGCGACAGAAGGAAGAAGGGGAAGAAAAAGAGAGAGACAAAAACAGAGAGAGAGAGAGAAAGTTTGGCCTCCACCCTTCTTCTACTATTTGCCTCTGCTGCAGATGTGGTCGTAAGGAAGGGAGGGGAAAAAAAAATCACCATAAAGTTATAATTATCCACATGAATGCAGACCGAATTCGGGAAAACTGCAAACACACAGTCACACAAACACATGCTACACACTTTTGTTGCCAAGAGTGGTTGTACCTTTACTTTAGAGCGACAAACCGAGCTCAGAGTCGTATTAAACGTAGAAACTATAAAATATATCAAACCACACTAAGGCCGAGACAACAAAACCAGAGAACCTTTAAAAGTTCAGACCCCACGTTGCCCCGAGGCTAAACTCAGTCTAAAGTTCTCGCATTATGAGAAAAATCTGCTATTTCTGATGTTGCAGGGTGGAGGCAGACAATGTGCAGCACTCTGCTCCAGTGCAGGCAGCAACCATTTCATGAGCGGTTACAATCTGTTAACTATTGCATGCCTACAACTGGTTTGTATCAGCTAGGTTTACTTAACGGTATATTTCACCTCAGGACATTTGGAGAGATAACCAAATAAACCTTTCAAGGGAGGAATGTTCCCTGGAGCTGCCAGGTTCAAAGTGAAGCCCCTGACGGCCCCTGTGCAGCTCACGGTAGGTGCCTGCGCTCAGGGTGGACATGTTTAACTGAGGTCTCACTGATCTCTGAGACATGGCGGTGTAATGGGGAACAGGGAGTACATTTAGCATTGGAACAACTGAATGAGTGTGGTTGCACAGAAGGTGATTCGGCTTGTGGGGTGGTGGTGTTGGTAAGGGAGTGTGGGGGGGACATCCACCAGCAGCAACCCACCCCAGCTCTGACACTTCGCCCAGAAGAGCACACTGAGAATTCAAACATCGTCTCTCAGATGTTCCGCTTCCTCTTGTAAATTGCAGGAATTCTTTCATGTTACAAGTGCTTTTGTTTTATAGCCACGGCGCTGGAGAGTGGCTCTGCGGAGCCCCACAGCTCGCAAAATTTATCCACTCGCCCCAGGATTTGAGTCCGGTGTGTATATATATATGTGTGTGTGTGAATTCTTTGAGGGCGTAAAGGGAAAGAGAAAGAGGGAGGAGGTGAGTGTGTGGGCATATCCCTTCCTCACTAGCCACTCCATTCATCACTTTGTTGTCCCAGCTGCAGACTAAACCGCAATGTGGTGCATCCCTTTTGAAAAGTCAACATGATAAGAATTCCTGGATTGAAGTGGCACAGCCCACGCTTCCTTGGTACATGGGCTACTTCCCCCCTGAGCCTGGACTGCACGGTGGACTGGGACTGTGACAGGTCTGTGGTTGGCTCAGTCACTCCCTAAACACATCATGTCCTGCCTGATCACACCAATGATAGGGTGTCCTGCACCCAGACTGTGATGTCATACTGTTGCACACAGGAAAGGGAAGAACCCTGTCTGGCCTTGGCAAACAGTCGTCTGGGTCCCCCAACCATCTAATTAGGATAGTGTATACATGCGTCAGCGTGACGACAGCCATGAACCACCAGAAAGGGCGGCGCTGATACTAGCTAGTCAAACTGAAATCAAAAGAAAGAGACATTCTGGGAAAAAAAATATACACAAGAGTCTAGAAAAACAAGAAAATGTGATACTACTAGCGTAATATGAAATACCAATTTGTAAAGCATCCAAATCCACATCAGGAGAACGTTTAAACAACAAAGATCCGCAGCCCTCTTACACTTTTGGGATTTCCTAAACTTACTGACCTCAGCCATTTTGTGTTTTTGCGTCTTTTCCAGATAAAATCCATCATATGTCCCACAGACAGTTAAGGCCAGACAACTGCCAGATGGCGTATCGATTTGCCTCCTCTTTAGCTTCGGTCTGTACAGCAGATAGATAGACGCAGGCCAACAGAAAGAGGAACTTTGGCACGGCACCAAAAAGCCTGCGCAGTGGATTTGCTCTCTTGGTTTGATGCACTTCGGTTCAGAGAGAAAGGGGCTTTATTCGGGTCCATGCTCGCAGGTGGGACTGTGTCAAAGGTAATCTCAGGGCAGACTGACGTATGGTCGTCTCTCTTCCACTACTCTCCTCTCTGTCGGACAGCGCCGCTCCCTCCCTCCCATCTCGCTCTCTTGTTTCTTCTCCTGTGTGCCAGTGCACCTGTGCTCAGCAGGGGGAGGTTCAGAAACGAAAGGCATTAACACAGACTTCCAGAAAGTCTGCTTACATGATTGATCTTTCACCCAAGCCATTTTTAAAACTTGTAAGGAGTTTGGTGTGTAAGTGTGTGCGTGTGTATCCCAGCGTGCAAATATGTGCTCTTGATGTTTATTTGCAGTGTGTGTGTGTGGAAGTGCTTAAAACACAGCAGCGTTGTGGATGTGTGTGTCTTCTTGGCGGTGCATGTGCAAGACGCTGGGTGCTGGAATCCATCCACTGCCAACTACCCAAACACAATAAATCAAAACAGGTGTTTCAATATGTCGACTGCTGTAACATGAAGGCCAGACGCTTGCCAGGCAATTCCTTTCCTCTCCTGCTGCTAAGTCAAAAGCCAGAAGACTCCAATGAAGTCAAGATGTCAAAGATGATGCCTTAAATGGCAACTTCCAGCTCCGATGGTCGTTTCAACTCTAAAGTAGAAATTCAAAAATTAAACCGGATCACTGACTCTTTAAAGTAAGCCGCTGCGAGTCAGTTTGACAGTTTGCTGCTGCTCGTCCAACGCTCGACTTGTCCGCATACCTCCTCGCTAAACTTACCGAGCGCCAAAATCTGTTTGTATTTTTGTGGCTGAATGATGAACAGCAATGAGTCATGTGTGTTTTTCAGACACCAAAGCAACACTGTGTTCACTGGGGTGAAGAACGCACAGTTTGACCAGAAAAATCCAGTGGAAAAGCGACGGTTGTGAACTGTGACCTCCACCGCCGGCAATTTAAGTAAGTATAATATGCATACCATGATGTGTAACCATAGCAACCTCCCGTGAGTAGCTAATTTCTTTGCCTTCTCATTGCACAGAACCATTCAAGAATAAGAGTCTCGACAAAATGGACTTCTCATCCAAACTGATGCACCATGCAGCAGTGTTGTCAACTCCTTAGTAAAGAAAGTAGCTATTGGCTGTCCTAAAAGTCGCTAGAAATTGCTAAATGACATCATGACCTAATTTACATAATTGGGCATTTGCATGTTATTGTAAGGTACGCTGGAGGAAAGAGGAATAATGTCGTGGAAGAGACCAAAAGTGAGTAAAAAAAACATCCTAAATATGTTTAGAACTACAAATGAGCTGTCTTCTGTTGGTTCTTGTTTTGTTTTTTTATTCTGACATTGAAACTCTAACTAACGTTACCCGATCCTTTCCTGAATTCAACACTAATTTATTATCCAGACGGGGATTGTTCATGTGCTGGAAAAACTTATAGCTATCTAGCAATTTGCTAATCGAGTCTGTGCCTTAACGTTTACTAAGCTAGTTAGGAGTCGGCATCTGGCCTCCTCACCTATACCAGCACACCAGGGCTTAGCAACTAGCAACTTTATTGAATGTCATATTAACAAAATTTAAAACAAACAAAAACTATTTTTATGTGAGTTTGAAGTGGTCTTACATGAAGACCAGTTGAGACGAGGGGCACAGCCGACCTATCTCCGGCTCTGAAATACAGCACACAACCCCGCCCTCTGGGAAGCCGTGTCCAGCTATTGGCCGATGCTTCTCAGACACATTTACAGATGTTAGGAGTAGGACGCCGACGCACGATCTGAGGCCGACGACGGCGAGACGTATGAGTGCTATCTGCTTAGTAACTGCAGAATGATACGTGCTTTCACGTCAGAGTCGCCAAACACTAGAAAAGTCGCCTATAACACCAGAGAAAGTCGCTAGATTTGTCGCTAGTCGCTTTTGACAAAAAAAAGTCGCCAAGAGGACTGGAAAGTCGCCAGATTTAGCGAGAAAGTCGCCAAGTTGGCAACACTGCCATGCAGAGACCAGTTTGTCTACATAGGTGTTACCAATTTTCCAGTATCTCGTGTTGGTACACAGAAAACTCCTGTAGTTGTGATCTGAAATGTGTGAGACACTCCTTCATAGACAGCTGCATGTCCTTTACAACCACAGCTACTGGCACCCTCAACATTTTCTTCCACTGCCACTGCCCAAGAAAAACTACCCCACCAACAAACACTCACGGCCAGTTGTGTGCAGATGTGTCCTGCTCACATGTTTAGATGGATACTTTGTTAATCCCGAGGGAAATTACCACCTAATATTAATTTAAAAACACTTGGCGTCAAAGCCCATTTTGAGTGATGCTCACCAAATACATCCATTCTTGTTTCTATGTTCGCTAAACTGTTCTTGATTTATTTATAACCGTCCTTTTGCCTGTACGGCACATTGCACTTCGTTCCCTTACTTTGTCTTTCAGCTCGACTTTCTACGTATGGTCTGGAGTGAATCATGTCCATTTGATGTCATGTCCAAACCTAAACAAAACCAATGTAAGCATTAATTTGACATGAAGCACCAAAACATGTCAGATTGTTGAGAAGTGCAAGTCAAAACTTCCTCTGTCTGCCTGCATCCTAGCACAGATTCAGACCGGGTAGTTTCTCCCTGCAAGTCCAAGCAACATTGTATCTTCCAGCCACATATTTGCACATCCATCCATTCATCAATCCATCCAGTGCTTTCCACTTGCTGAAACACGACATACTTATTTAATCTTACATTGGCCATTCTGTTCTTTTGCTATCTTTCCTTTTTTCTTGCCTCTCCCACTAACTTTTTATCTTTTCCTCCCTTTTCCCAGCTGTCACCTGCATTTAGCAAGACCTGAGCCAAATAATAATACAACCCAGTTTAACTCTAAAATTGCTTTTATCTGCTTTAAGTACCTGCAGCCAGACAATGTAATCAAACTGACATTCAAACATTTTCCTGTAAGTCTTTATGGCACACGAGTTAGATAAAAGACGTCATTAAAGTTATCTGAGTCAATTATCTGACGCAGGTATGATGAATTCTTTCTTCTTTCTCTCTCATTCCCTCCTTCTTCCCCTCATCTCTGATTTGATAGCAGCCTCTGCTTGTAAGAGTTACAGTACCCAGCCCATAATGCGCTCCAGACGGCCTGACTTCCTAATGACTGGTTGTCCTCCAAGCCTTTCCGGGCACGACTGTGGCCGCGAGTCTCACACAAACACACACAGATACACACACACACACACCACATGTTGACCAGTCGTGCTTTCGTCATGTGTCTGTCTTTATACTATCGCTGTAGTGACCCCATGTTTTGTACATTTTCCTGCTGCACCTTCTCTCAGATCTTATTAGAAATGATCCTGAATGGCAGGTAGCGTGAACATGTGCAACGCAACACGATCAGCATGTACATCCTCTCCCCAACGTAAAAGGCAAATGACCACCAGTGTTTTGGAAACCCCCTCGCTGTATCCAAAAGAGCAGACCATCCACACAGATAGCCTGGACCTAATTACTCTGGTATCCCTCTCTACCTTTTCTCAGATTTTTGCTGGACACCAGTAACACAAGTAAAAATAGTTCCTCTTCTTCGTCTCAGATCTGTCAACTACTCCTTCCTGCAGCGGGCCTCTAGTTTGGAGATATAGCTCATTGTGATGGCCCATATGCACCATCTCTGCAGGGGCTTTGTTCATTACCAAGGCAACAGGTCTGTTTGTTTGCCGTGACTCTTCCTCTCCCTTTTTTATTACTTGCCAAAATGTTTAATTGTATGTTTTAGCAGGTTTTTTTTCTTCCTTTTTTTCCATGTCTTCACAGGCTCCGGTCGTTTACTCTTGAGGCAATGAAATGTTGCAGGAAAAGTCATTTTGCTAAGACTGCCCCTGAACATGTATAGATAAAAGCTACTCATCTATGGTACACATGCAAAAATAAAAAAAAATCTTCAAAATGTAACAAAAATGTGTTGTTTGTGTCCACCCCCAAGACTGTGTGTCTCCTCAAAGTTTTACAAATCAGTTTTAGAAAAAGCTCAGAAGTGACTGGACAAGGTCAGTTTGCCTTGTGCCAGGGGGTGAGGAAGAGGAAGAGTCGCACTAAGTTTGTATGAGGTGAGGAAACCTTTGTTGTCCGTGTTAAAATAAATAGTAAATTGAGTACCGCTCACGCACTTTCATGACCTAAGCTCCCCAAGCCCTTCACATAGCACCTAATTCACACACACACACACCAATGGCTACCGAGCTGCCATGCAAGGTGCTAGCCACCATTGGGAGCAACTTAGGGTTCAGTGTCTTGCCCAAGGACACTTCGACATGTGGACAGGACGAGTCGGGGATCAACAATCCTGCTCTACCACCTGATCCACAGCCGCCCTAATCCAACGTTAACCATGACCAGGAAGAAAGAAACAAACAATGATCTCCTGTGGCTAAGTCTGGCATTTGTGCTGACTCATCACCCTGACCTCCCCCTGAGGTAGACCTAATGTAGAAGTGTTTACGTTTGGTTTTAAGATGCGTCTCGGGTGATTGGATCAGAGGTGGACAGCGGTGAAAGTCTGAAAGTTTCATCCCGGAGTCAAACTCATGTCATAAAACTCTCTGACGGTGACGATGAGCTCGTCCTCCATTTCTGTTTCGTGAGCAACACTGATTGGTTTCTGTGATACCAAAATTGTCGCTCAAGTTAAAAAAAATAAAAATAACTTGCACGATGCTGTTTTGGTCTTTGCATTCACTTATTATGCAGTCACCGCATCCAGTGTGAACACGGCATTATAGTGTAAACGCTGCTGTGTCCCCAATGAGGACGTCCTCCTCTTGCACTCATTTGCAACTCATATACTACTTTGTCCTCTCACCTGAATCATTTTGCCTTCTCCTCCCTTTTAACTCACTTTGTTAACTGTTAACAAGATATTATGTGAAAACTGTGCACGGGCCCTGGTGTTGCCGTAGTGACATCTGAACATAAGCTGTGGGCAGGATGGTTTGGAGACGTGATGTTAATTACAGGTGTAAACAAAGATGTGTCTTGGTTGTCCACTTGTGATCCAATTCCCCCGAGATGTATCTTCAAACCAGGTCTAAACACCCTTATAGCTCATTCACACTGGGACCTACTCGCTTCTCTTCGCTTCGGATCGCTTGGGACTGCCCCCCCTCAGCAGCATTCACATTGCCGAGGACAGTGCCTCCTCAGTGTACCTGGCCGTCATTCGTGACATCATCTTTTACGCGACACACAGATGTGGAAAGAAGCGATGGAGGAACAACTTTTTAACTTTTTTAATTCCTCCCTGCACTGCTGCAAAGTCCTGCGGTAGCCACGTGCAGCCATCTGGTCCGAGAGTTGTTTGTAAATCCTTTCATTTCGGACCGCGCTGTCCAGCTCCCGCTGAATGTTCTCACCTACTAATGTGTAAAAGGTTTGCACCTCGTCCTGAGTCCACGGGGCAGGATTTCTAGTAGCTGATGCCATTTCTCTTCTTGTTGTTATTTTAAACACGTCTGCACGGTTCGGCAAAGATTTTAAAAAAAGACGTGCTTGCGGGGACAGATTACTGCAGCGCAGTGATGACGCAACGACACAGTGACGATTCCGACCAATAAGATTTTAGTACCTGCTCCGACCTGACCAGGTACTTTTTTTGGAACCGCAGGAGAGGAGGTACGAAAAGTTGTACCAGGTACCAAGTTCTAGGTACTTTTT
>OOFC01014002.1:0-26522 GCA_900323345.1 Pseudochromis fuscus
GCGGCCGGACTTCTTTGTCCCGCACGGTCCCCGGTTTTCTCCCCACTTCTTCGGCGTTTAAGTGGCAGGGATAAACTGCTTCCCCCGAGATCCTCCAAAATGTGCAGGCAAATAGTGCAAAAAACATCTGAGAAAAGAATAAAACACGATCAGTTTTCCGGGAAGAAAGACAGCGAGTCAGCGTTCTGAGGAAACTGGAGATGTAACCTCAGCGGCAGGCGTCACCCTTTACCCGAGCCTTTTCCCGCCACATCGTGACGCACTTCCCCCTCCCCCAACCACTAGTGTTACTACAGCTACTACTATCACTACTACTGCAATTTCACCACCACAAACTCTCCCCACCCCCACCCAGATAACACTGTCTGCGTTTCTGGCTCACGTAATGCTTCGCAATTAAAGCGTAAGAAACACAACAGTCATACGGAGATTTCTAACTAGCAACTTAACACATAACACAATCAATTATATATAATATCATATACACTGTGGATATTCAATTTGTAACACAGGTGCACTGTTACACTAAACTTAAAAGAAATCTGAACATAAAATATTAAAATAAAATAAATCTTCATACCGTCAACGGATCCTCTTTCGTGGAGTTTGTTCCACCGGGATTGGAGACTTGGAAAGGTGGCAGGAGCTCACATCAGTTGTTTTTCTATCAGTAGACCTCCTTCGTTTCACGAAGAAGTCTGTAAGAAAGGAAAAATACACATTAGGGACATAAATTCACTGTGAATAAAATTACGCACAGAAGAAAGAGGCAGACAAGGAATTCTTTCATAATTGATGGTGCACCTCTGAAGTCAAGAGAACATTATATGTATATTTATTTAAATGCCTTTTGTTTACCTGTGATGTGGGTGTTGTTGTCAGTAGCTGTCGTCCTCTTGCGTCTAACACACGGGACCTGTCTGTAAATCGGCTTCCCTGAGTTAAGTTTGTCTGTGCGGTTCTCCTGGTTGACCTCCACCGGGCAGGGAATGCTGCTGCTCTCCGGCACGACCAAGCGCTCCAGTACATCCATACGAGGGGTCTCTGGTAGAGCAGAGTCCGAGGAGGGCTTCTGCTTGATGGGCGTCGCAGGTACCCGGGTCCTGTCGGTCTGTACAGAGTCCCGATAAAATGCAGGGGTCGTTTCAACAGGCACCTCTTCCCACTCGTAATCCCCATTCAGCGGAGTGTTGGCTTCGAAATTAAAGTTCCATCTCTGTTGGTCCCGCTCGGAAATCTCCATCATCTTGGCTTTCATCTCCCGGCTCAGCTCGTCGTGATCCACCGGTCCGAAGAGGTTTCGGCAGACGCTGGTGCGTCTATGGAGAGGGAAGGTCCTCCTGGCCACCAGCCTCTCCAGCGCGCTGCTCGATAACTGGACGTGGGACATCTCCAAAATCTTTCCAAAAAGCACACAAACTGAAAATGTAGACGGCTGATTGAACCCTAATGAAAGAGTATCAGGTGTTGTTGTTGTTCCGTGATGTGTGCGTCTCCTTCCCTTGCTCTTATGTCTCCCAACACCACACAATTCTATTTAAATGTACCTTTCAGGGCGAGTCTCAGAGTATATACCCCCCCCAACACGTCGTAAGTCAGAGCAGGCACCTCGGACGACTTTTTCATTGGCTGCCTTAAGTCCAACCCTCTCCAGAAAGCTCAGACAACCCCCACCCTAATTTCCCATCGACCCCCTGCGCTTATTTGGCTGTGCGCCGAGCAGAGCGCAGCGTTTTGATTTTTCTCCCAGTGTCAACCCCTTGGATGAAACTGAGCGAACTTTCACCGTGTCAGCGGGAAGGTGTTGGAGCTGCATTTTAGATCGCATTTGGGTCCTTTCACAAGCTGCTTCCATTTTCGGACACGATCTTGTTTTCCTTTATTGCGCAACGGACTGATCATATTTCTGTATAGGCTACTGTACACTAAGGTCTATGCTTGAACAATTGTATTTTGATCAGAAAAAACTAATGTCGGATGAAATAAATCTTGAAAGTAAAATTATCTGTCCAGTGCGTGACCCTTCGACGTTACCCAGCACTTATTGCATGCTCCCCAGTTTTGTTTCCACACACCCTGACCCCTTTTCTTCCTGTCTCACACCACAATAACTTGAACTTCTCGGGTCATGTAGTATCTCCACTCGGCAGTCTGCAGAGATTTGCACTGAGAGCGCTGCTTTGGTTTTACGCACAGTAGCAAAGTAAACAACAGTAAGGGGAGGCATGGTCATAAAAGAAAATTGTTTTAATGTAGTTACGAGCCCAACCGAGACAGTTTTTAAGACTCAAGCATCTCAAGGTTCTTCAGGCAAATTTGTGTCACTTTTCTTTGGTGAAAAAAACCCCTTACATATTACTACAGTTATGACACAGCCCGTTACCACTGCGTGTATCTGCGTGCTGGCTTTGTGAGTTGTTGCTGGCTTAAATAGGCAGCATAGTTTATACCGTAGGCTCTTATCCATGCATCGTTACCACCACATAATCATGAGTATCATTTAAGTGGACATACAATAAAACCATAACATTTGCCTGCGGAGTCCGCTGTCCTCAGATTGGAGCAGTCAGACGAGACGGACAACGCCTTTGTAGCGGCCTATGGGTGCACAGCGACCCTTTGTGGTGCAAAACTGCTACTACTACTACTACAACACACACACACGCACACACACACACACACACACACACACACACACACACGTACAAATATATATTAGTTATTGATTGATTTTTATTTTTTCATACACCATCATCATCACACTGATGTAGAGGTCTCAAAAACTCCTGTGCCAAATATGACATGTTTGGCATTAAAGGGTTAAACTCATTTTGTTTACGTTTCGCTGTAAATTCTTAAAGTTTTATCGTATCTTATCTTACATTTTATTGGGCAACTATTGTAAATTTATTTGTGTTTGTGCACACAAACTGTTACAAGCTACTTTTACTGAAGAACAAGTTACAGTGCACGTACTTGGTTTACAGGACCGTTTTTAAAACTCTGTTGTAAGGCTTTCAAGGTCAGAAGCTTTGACACTCATGTAGTACTGTGATGTTACATGAGGGGTTGGAAAGTGTGAGTGTCATCTGTCACATGGAGAAAAGGATGGAGGGGGGGTGTCACTGTATGAATCAACCTTCCTATGAAATGCCTGTCCCAGAAGTCAGGTGCTCTCTTGAGGTAATGCCCTGTTCCTCACGTGAGGTCTCATGAGGTTACACAAACTGCAGCTCTTCACATCCTGACAAGGACAGATGAGATCAGATGGGATTCGCTTCCTATTTTTCAAATAAATGCAAAGCATGGGTTTTGATTGTTATTCTGACAATGAAAATGACATGATACATTTTAAACGGACTAAATAAGGTATGATTAATGACAGCTCTATTTGATGTTTAAAGTCAGGCTTATGGTAGGCGGTAATCATGAATGGGTAATAAAAACTCAAATTAAGGTAGAAATATGTGTGGTTTGTTGGCTCCCTCTGGTGGTGAATGATACTTACTGAACTGTAGCACTTACTACTAGCCGGGTTTAAATCAGTGTGCCAGATGTAAATGATCAAATATATTGTACATTTTTAAAATTCATATTATTCCTAATAAATTCTTATTAACTTTAAATTTCTCAGTTATTACTCAGGTTAAAGCTTTGTACAGATTTAACTTTTAAAGTGGGAGAAACACTTAGGTTCCTTAAGCATACTTTAAAGGAGTATTATCAGCTGGTGTTATTAAAGACCATGAAAATTAAAGGAGAAAGTTTGTATTCATTGTTTTATCAAAGGAAAGATAATCTCACAGCTTTCAACAGAGAAGCAGGCGTGGTCAGTCAACTAGTATGATGTTCCCTGACCTGTCTGTCTGTCTGACAAACACAGGAGTATCGTTGTTTCATCTTTCTTTTCATCAACACACACACACGCACGCACGCACGCACACACACACACACACACACACTTCAATGGCTTAACTTGCTCTCGTGCTCTTTGACAGCAATGGAAACATCCAGAGGGCTCAATCCATGTTAAAAAGACCCCGCAGGCTCACCAGACTCCAAACACAACGTTGACTGATGAAGCAGAAAAAGACCAAAAACAGGTTTTGAGGTGTGTATTTGAAGAGTCCTTTGAATGTGCTCAAGCTTTTGTCAAAGGTTTGATGAATCACTGCAAGTCTGTAAACCCGGGAAGAAAAAAATAAGTGTGAAGGAAAAATCAATTAAAGTCAAATAAAATGTTCGGTTGAAAGTCTAACTCAACATTAGCTATTTTGATTGGATGTTACTTCTTTTGATGAAACTTCATTTGCATCAGTTAACACACTAATAGTTATAAACGCATAGCATGTATATATTCCTAATAAAAAACACACATATGCACATCATTCTCTTTTGAAATGATAAATTGCAACCTATCTTTTAGTTTTGAGTAGGCTGCATCATCATTCCATTTACTTAATTATTTATGAATTGTAAATGCTTTTCATGTTTGATTTTAAAACACATATTTTATTGTGTTCCTTTTTAATTGTTGCTGGATGCTGTTTTTGACCCACAAAGGCATTAACTAAAAGGCCATTTCCTGGGCGTTGCTATCCACCCCCACCCCCAGCCTCACTGAGACCACTCACCTGAGCAAACTAATCCTTTTGATGTAGCAGAGGGGCTACAGGCATCACCGCTGGGTCTTTTAGCAGCAGAATGAATGGTTGTTTGATCTCACAGTCCTAAGTGACACATATAAAAGTGTTTCTTCTGCATGTTACCTTGCAGCTTGAAGTTGAAATCATCTGACACACCTGACTGAAGTGATTTCCTGGATGAGTTAGGGAATGTTTCCTCCCTAATAAATTCAACAGTTCTCACAGAGAAATGTTGAACCGCTTTAGTAAAATTTGCAGGCTCAGTTCTTTAAATAAAATACGTATTGACATCAAAAGTGTCACTCTGTCTGAAATTTTCCTTAAGTGACTATTGGAATATTGTATATCAGCAAACATTTCAGTAATGATACAAATCAACTCCTCTTTCTAGAAACACATACAGAATTAAAACATAAAGTACACATAAACCTGTCCTGTTTCTTTCCAGATGAGACTTCACAGCTTTGTGCTTCTGTCTGAATGACCCTTGAACTTTTCTTGAGCTTTGCCTCTTTGTTATTGTAGTTGTAAAAAAAATTTTTAAAGTCTTTCCCGTCCATCTTAAGTTTTTATTTTTGAATACTAATTGTTTTATGGGTCATACAGTCAAACATTATTGCTACGGAGCCAGCAGTAGGGCGTAGGCCATAGGGTAGAATCATTTCTACATACAGTCTATTGGTAGGATGGAGGTGACTGGTAACACTTCCTTCCTCTCCCATGGGTGCCCATAGGAAAGGAAAGGTTAACAGTACCTCTTTCATTAACAGGGTAACTGAAATACACAAATGCAATGTGATGAAAAACTTAACTACTGAGTACATAGAGCAAATCTGATTAAGATATCTTATCAATTGCCTTCGTAATACGTCTTTTAAATCGTAAAGGGACTTTACAGACAAGCTGTACTATGTGTGGGTATTATGGCTGGTTAACTTTCCTTGGCCCTCCACAGAACCTGCAGGATCAGTGGTGATCGTAGACTCCCTGCTGCCTCTCCTTCAAACCCAGTCAGCCCCTGGATAACCACACATCTGGTCTGAACAACCCACTATTCCTAGACAACCCACTCTACCATCTGAGCCACAGCTGGCCTGTAGGCCGTCATATTTAGAGACAAGAATTTCTCTTTAAACAATTTTTACACATTCAATGTTGCAGTAACACAATATTTTTTTTACAAGAGGTTGCTCAACCATCTCATAAATACTCTATGATTCTCAGTGGAAACCTTTACACATACTGTGATTATTTATCTGCGTGTCACAGGTCCTTCAGATGTGCTTTAACTTCACGATGTCACAGTAGCTCATTCAGTTATAGAACTAATAGAAAGGTGACACCCTCTTAAAATCAAGGCCCAGGTCCTTTGTTCAGGTTTCAGGTAGAGCAGGTCGCCTATGAATGGTGAGATTGTGGGTTCGATCCCCAGCTCCTCCTGTGCACGTGTCGAAGTGTCCTTGGGCAAGACACTGAACCTAGTTGCTCCAAGTGGTGGCTAGCGCCTTGCATGGCAGCTTAGTAGCCATTGGTGTGTGAATGTGTGTGTGTGAATGGGTGAGTGAGGTGTCTTGTAAAGTGCTTTGCGACCTAGCTAAGGTAAAGAAAGCGCTATATAAATGGACTCCATTTACCATTTACTATGACTATTGGCACTAATAACACGGTCTGTCAATTATGTAATATAAGAGGAATAAATGACAAACTAACTGAACATAAGTTAAGACTCGCTGACAGAACTTCGAGTTGCAGGGAGGACCCATACCCTTAGTTATCAAGGGGTGGTTTACATGCAGATGGACAACACCAAAAAGTAGTGAGTAGATCATGTATTATAAGCACTAAGTTGTAGGAGACTGTTTCCAATCTTAACATGAAACCCAATATACTAATGTACACAATTTTAAACAAACAAACTGACAACATATTAGAAACACTTCAAAATAAAAGTCTGTCGTTCAAACTATAAAGAATTCTAAACTCATATCATCCTGTTAATGATTTACACAACACTGCTTTGGGGCGTATACAATTGTCTTAGGCATTTAACTTAAAAAAACAATGTGAGAACATAATAATAAAATATGACACAAATTGTAACCAGCCAGTAGCATACACTCAGTGTGGTGCACAATGCACAGTGCATTTTTTCCACTGTGACCACTGCTGGGCTTCTTCATAAACTGTCTTTGGATAAATACTTCTGCCATTCATTCACCACTGCAGAAACAAAACCGCTGTTGTCATAGTTTATGATCTACAGTGGGTAGGCTTCAGTGTTCCTATACCCTGCAGAGCAGTGTTGCTTTTTGCTGTGGCTATGACAGCACCAATCATGCACATGCACACACAAGAACAACAATAACACATTTTTCACTTCTTCACAACATAAAGAAAGAGTCATGAACAAAGACATGAACAGTGAAAAAAAGGAATGTTGCAGAAGACAGATGAACCACACTATTATTGTGCTTTTTTTAATGGCTTCTATCCTATAAAAACAATGATATTTAAATTCAAAACGATATAAATGCACATAGGTATGAGCAATAAATTTGAATCTGTAAATAAAAATGATTTTAAATAAAGATAATTTTTAAAGTCTTACATTAAGTAAGTTAATGCAGCTAACCACAGGCAATTTACCTACATGTTAATCATATGTTCTGATCTCTGAATGTAAAATCCCAACTGCAAAGGCTACAAATAAATCTAGTGGAACAAAAAAAAAGCTTTTTCAGACATACGATTGATAGAAGTATTAAGCTGTTCTAATTATAAATATCCAAATACAGAAGATCTTTTTTCCTTTTTACCTCAAGACACATAATCAGGTTACACAAGAGACATGTTTTGCCATGTGCTGTCAGCTGAGGGATTTTCCCAGCTGGAAAATTTAGTCTTGAGGAGACTTTTCTAAATTGACTAAACAATGGTTGTAATGGTTCAACAGTCAAATGCTCTCAAAGCTTGCTGAAAAACATAAAGTTCTTTCATAAGTTTTCGGTTTGTGCCATCCATGAGCAAATCAAGCTGTTAACAACCACTGGGTGAGTTAACACTACACTTACAGACAGAGATCAAATCTTGTGCATTTTACATTAATATTATACATATTTCATTAATTTCTAAATTTCTTGAGTAAATAAAAGGCATAGCTACAAAGCCAGAATGCTGTAAACATAGCACAGGACTTTGTAAAATGTAACTAAATAGTAACTTAAATAATGGCCAATGAATAATTTCATCATTTTAAGGTCAATAGTAAGTCTATGTTAAGAAAAAACACAAGGGTTTCCAAGCTGGTAAAAATTGTCCCTTGTTTATACCCCTTTTACATTTGTTTGGTTCTTTATTTAACCAGTATGCAATCAACTAAAGTTGATTGTTCATAGATTACCAACATAAACCCTTTTTCAACCTGGAAACTAATTCCTTTTGATAATGCTTATAAGTGCTCTATGATGCACTAGTAAAATACATATGTGGTTATAAAAACCCCCATCGTTTACGAAAATAAAGCTTTTATAAAAGCTTCCTATAATGAGCTAATTCTTGAATTCTTCATATTCTCTACTGTCCTTTTCTAAAGTACAATTCTGAAAATATGATGAGTCAATAACTTCTTTTTTTTTAGGAGGACGGTTGTTAATTGTGTTTGTTGACGAAAAAATTATGTATGCATTTTCATGCATTTTCAAGTCTCGTACTTTTTGCTGTTGTCTATGATTTATTCATCTCACCCAATGATGGCTGGTGTCAGGCTAGACGGAAGTGACGACATACAAATTGCCCCAACACATCCATGCTCAAAACATGTTGTTATAACTTAATTATATTAGCACGTTTTAATAGTTTGGCCAGTGACGCAGCATAGTATCGTGGAATTCCTTGTATCAAACCCACCTTTTCTGTTGGACTTAAGTACTTCAACATTTATTCCTCAACAACGCGTATAAATCGATTATCCTCAGCTAAACCCGCCACATAGGTTAAACTAAAAAGCGCTACAATTACGGAAAGTAACAGAAGTACGACTTCCGAGATAAAGATTTAGATTTCAAAGTAAAACCGTTTTGACGCATGACTACGGAAGAGCCATTTATTCTGAAGAGAATAGACCAGAAACGACATTGTTGCTACAGCTAACACCATGCCCATGTGATGTGTTGTAGACTGTACGGTCGATGGTCTGGAGCGGTTTGTCTGTTTGTATCGAAACTGCTGGCAGCCTCTGGACATAGTGTGACACAGCAAAGGCTGAAAATCATTTCTTTCTACTTGCAAAACGGATTTTAAACGTTTGTACTAATGTAGCGTCCAACAGTTGTTGAACTCATCCGGACTACAGGAGGTAATTCCACAAATTCAGCTGGTAAGTAATGTTAGCTAGTTTTAACGGCAATAAATAGCTAGCTAATGTGCAGACAATTTCTTCACATAAATGGTAACACAGTTTTAAACAAAGAAGGATTTGCGGTCGGTAAGCTAATTGGTAAGAGGCTGGCTAGTTAACGTAGCGTTGTTGGCAAGGTCAAACAGTCAAGACAATAGTTGCTACAACTAGCTAATATAGTTAACCACCGAAACGCCTATTGCAGTGCAGACACAGGGATTTGTTTACCACCTGCTATCCTTCAGTTAGATAAACCCACAGTGGATATGTATGGAAGTGGGATCGCCATTGCTGACACATGACAGTCTCGCCCAGCTTGTTATTTACAAATGCGTCGCTGTAAGTAGGCGGTGTCGAAGTCAGTGCTACATGACTCGCCTGCAAGTTAAAACAACTGCAGGACGTGATTTTCAGGTTATTCTCTCCTGAGCAGTATCGTCGATGTAACGTTCATTTCCTCCGACCACCCCAGGATGCTGACAGACACTTGGGTGGGGCTGACGCGAATGACAGTAGAAGGGAGAGGAGTTCAGGGATAAAACCAACCCGCAGAGGATCATTGTAAAGCACTGCGGGCGGCTGGTCGGTGAAGCCATGACCAAGCCTGAGTCGAAGAAAAGCGGCGTGGCCCCGATCAACACCGCCGGCAAGTCCGCCTCAGCCGCTTCCGAGCAGGTCAACAACGGCTCAGTGGAACCCAGGTGCCCGGATCAGGGTACGACCATGAAAGCCAAGGTGATGAAGCAGACCTCCAGGGAGAGCCTGCACCGGAGAAACACGGAGTGTGAAGTCTATGACGACGGGACCAACACCTTTTTCTGGTGAGTGGATTCTAGCAACGTCAGTGGATGCAAGAAAAATTGTTCCAGTCCACAGTCCCAGCTAAAAGATGCATGTGTTTGTTGACAACAGTGTATGTTATATATTTCAAGGTGAGATGAAAGACAGGCCCAGGTGACCTCAATCAATCATAACAAATATTTTGACCTTGTTCAAAGTCTCAGGTCAAGCTGAATAGTATTTTGGTGAAATGGATTGGTACAGCAAGTAATTACTGAGACTTGTGTAGCAGGGTGTCACTTTTGAATGTGTTCTGCTAGTGTTTGCCTGCTGGCAGGGATGCTTACAGTGCACATCCAAGCACATCAGAGCTTGTTGTTGACAAGCAACCAACTAACATCCCACCCTGCACCTTCAGCAGAAAGAGATTAGCAACAGACTTCAGTCAAGACAGATGTTATGTCCATGTGCTAAACTCGAGGACACACACACCCACACACATGGAGTGAGTGTGTTTATGTGTAGGATGCAGGTGTTGGTACGTGAGGGTATGTGGTTAGTCAGGACAAGTGACATTCCCTTGAGCAGCCTATTTTGAATTTATGGCTACCTCGGCCCTTCAACTTATTGCACCAGGAATGGATAGGCCTGAGTAAGTCTGTGTGTGCTTTGTGTGGAAAGAAAGGGTCAATAAGAATCTGCTAAGCTATCCAATATCTTTGGCAGCACAGGAGCCCGGTCCTCCCAGAGTGTACCTTAATGAGAATTTCTCATTACTGTGTTACAGCGTTGGCATCCAGGTTTCAGCAGTGAGCTGTTAACAGGAGCAAATACGCTATGATACCTAATGAAGTTATTAAAGCAGCAGCATCCTCCAGAGTTTCTAATGTATGGCCAGTCCATTTTTATTAATTAGGGTTAACTGAATCCTAGAAACACTTTGAGTAAATGAAGTATAATTTTACAGCCAAACAAACAGCATTCTCTAGAATTACTATAAAGTTGTCTCAGTACCCGTCTAAAACAGTTTCGGTAAATACTCCTGAATACCTGAAGGTAGAATTTGAAGCAGGGTTGTGCATTAAACTGTATCAGTTTTGTCCAGGTGTGCCCATTTAAGTGGAAAATTTGTGTGTCGATAAATATCAGCATGCGATTTCAGGCTAAAGTGTCACAGTACTGTACATTGATTAAGTTCTAGCTCTTCTCAGAATGAGAGTTGGGTACCACCATTTGTGATTTACATGATTGCAAGTAAGGTATAGTTGGCACCTCCAGTTTGATTACAATGAAGGACTGATAGTGAAGAATGGCTTTGAAGATGTTTTATCTTGGGATCAACGTTAGTAACCTGTGACTATTGTGTAGCATATTCTCTTCCTGACTATTCATGGGCTAATGCCTCGTGCATAAACAAACTGAAAACAAGAGAAAAAGGGGTAAAACATGCAACTCCTGATATCAGTATAGAAATTTGTTCTCATCCAAGCTGCACACCTTTATAAAATATGGCAGGTGGTTGATTTCAGTGGATTTCTGACTGTGGAGTCAGTAGAAGAACATGTTGGTTGTGTGTGGGTGTCTCCCAGTTTTACTGAGTTATAACTGAGAAGTCCTTGTGGATGATGGCAGCTTCCTCTGGTTGTTAAGGAGGATAACCCTGTGGTATGCAGCATACCATACTGACACAGGTTAGAGTTGAAACAAGTGTCTTTTTTTCGGTGTGAAAAGAGGATTAGCTTGGAAATACCTTATATAGAACTCAGACAGATAAAATGTTTTTTTGTGCTAGTAGATTTGGTTTTTCCCGGAATAGCTTTAGTATAGAGGCATTTCAGTTCAAAGAGACGTTTGAGATTGTTTTGTGTATTGTGATTACAAATTATGGAAAATACAACATTAGTCTACTTCTGCAATCCTGTGACTTTGTCACTGGTTTGTCATAAACCAGAATCTTGTTTCATTTGGATGCACCAGTCTGGTTGTTTCTGCAGTGTCTTCACTCGTGGTGGTGTTGTTTGGTTGTCAGGCAAGAGAGAAGCCAGTACCTCCCCTGTGTCTCCTGCTGAACAGGTTGGATAAGGAGGTAAAACAGGGAGAAAATACTAATGATACCTGGCATGCTGTCTTGTGACTCGGTCTCTGAAGCCAAAGGCCTGGCAGGAGGGGTGGACGTTCTTTAGTTTGGATGACAGCAGTGACCCCAATAAAAACATAAGCTTTCTAAGTCATTGCTTTATTGCAATATGAAGTACTCTTATAAAATAAGACTGGTCCTGTTACCTTTTTTTTTTTTTTTTACAAATGGCCATGGCGGATCATTGTTCATGTAGCTACAGGCATATGTATCTTATACCCCTCTGTCATTCAAAAATAACATATCAAGGGGCCATACTGTTACAGAGGGTGAAAATTTCCTTAGTAACAGTTAACATAGGAAATTGATGTATCCTGAAACCATTTGATAACTGCATCTTGCAAGTTATGACTTCATACCGGTTCAAATATTTAAAGAGTTTAAATTGAAATAAACTGCACTTGTCATGTTTGTTGTAAACCTGAATGGATTCATTTTTGGAAACTGGGGCTGCGACGCCACATATAAACAAGTTAGCAGATACATTACTGCCACATATCAACATGTTTAAAAATGTAAAGATTAACCTGTCAACCATCAAATGCTACAGAGCTTCCAAATTAATTATTTCTGGACACCTTTACAATTGTAAGCTCCTCTTGCATCTTACGATTTTATCTTAACACAGATGAATTGGTTTTTGCGTATACTGACAAGTACACGCAGTTGACATACAGATGTTTAGGAAAATTTAATAACTACTGTATTGATCATCAGGTGCAAACATACTCAAGTTCAGTAACACTTTGGAAAAAAGAATGTTTGCTGAAATCTAGGTGAAAACACAAGATTTCTTTTTACTTGAAGCAGAACTGTTCATCTTGGGCATTGGTGCACATTCCCATATCATAAGGTTAACCCTTTGAAGGGGTTTGACTGCTAGTAAGGAATATCCATATAATTCCACCTGCTGCCTGATCAATCTGAGTATCCCACTAATGATGTGAAAACATTGACGGCCATTGTTCCCATCATCCTAATACTAAAATCATAAGATTTTAGTATCTGCTAGCACCCGGCCAGTCCTGTTTTCAGAACAGCCTGAGAGCAGGTACTAGAAAAGTGGTACCAGGCACCAGGTGTTTTTTCCTAATGCAAAACCAAACCAAACCAAGCCGAGGAGAGTCAAGTAGGTACCATGTAGTGGAAATGCACCGTAAGAAAGCCTATAAATGTTATTATTTTCCCAAGGCCAAGTATGACAATTTTTACTGTCCATTGTCAGGCAAGTTACCAGGAAATGAAGCAAAAGCTATTTTATAGCTAAAAGCTATATCTCTTCTATTCTTTCATTTCACTGAATAAAAAAGTTTGATCTGAAGTTTGTTGGCCATCCTTCCTGCAACTATTTTCAGCTGCAGTAACCTAGTTTCCCAACAAAAATCTGTTTCAACTCATCTGTTTCATCAAATCTCAACTGCCTTCATTTTCCCCTATGTTTACTTTTAGTGATTAGAGACAAATATTTTTTCAAGCACTATCACTGTGTTCTTAGCTCAGATTGCAGGGCATTATATTGCTAAACATTCTCCTGTGTTGACATCATATAACCTCAGCAGATTATTTTTTACTTTTATTAAACTTTCCTCTCTATAAATGGTATTAATATCCCTCTCTCCTTTTTTCTCCACAGGCGAGCCCATACTGTGACAGTACTGTTCATTCTGACCTGTGCTCTGGTCTACGTCACGCTGTTGGAAGAGACTCCTCAGGACACGACTTACAACACTAAAAGGTCAGTAGGCTGCTTTCGTCACTTCCTCTGGGTCCCTGCAGGACCCTGGAGGCTGGCCAAAACATTTCCACTCAAAATGCTGAAGCCTTTCGATTGGACTGAAGTGTCCAAACTGCTACTGAAATGATGACATTTCAGTAGCAGTTGATCTTGGGAGAAAACCTATTAGTAATCAGCATTACTAGTAATTAAAATGGTTTTCCTTTCCTTTGTAATGGGAAGGCAACTTTGTCCTTAATGTCTCTTGCTGATGTCAAATTTGTGGTGTGTTTCTGGGCCATGTCACCTTGTCATTTAAAGCCCAACACGTACCTCTCACAAAGCACAATCAGCCATCCAGTTAACTTATCACCATTTAGTTTGAAGCCACAAAGCCAAACCAACATGGGTGAGGTCCACACTTCATTGTTTTAAACTGAATCACTTCCCTTCACAGAATCATTTACCTTCAACCCAGCTGGCTCTCTCGAGGTCAGCTTTTAAAAATTACGAAATCTTATGGCCCTGAAATAAGAGAAACTTGTTTACTAGATCGTCATGTACTTAGATTAATTCATGCTAGATAGTATGGCTTATTTGTTTCACAGTAAAATAACAATGGACTCCAGTATATTACATTGGATCGACCATATAGACTAAATGAGACAGAAATGCCAGATTACTGAGATGTGATTCAGTTTCCGTTGTTGTTGCCAATAACAGAAAGTGGCACCGTGAAGTTGGTACTGGAAACTTGGTGGCAACTGTACTGACTAGTCTGGGCTTCCAGGAAGCAGAGAAGGGGAAAAGGCAGCAATTCAAAGGCAACAAACAAGAAAAGTATAACTTGAAATGTTGATTTATGTGGGGAGTGGAAAACTAAAATAATGCCATGATTTTTTATTTTATTTTTTTTTTACTTTTCTCTTAAGTTCATGCAAGGTGAAATAAACCAAACAGAATCAATTTATTATAGTTACAAGAATATGTATGTCGCCTCAAGCATTTGGAGAACTTGGCACAAATGTTCTGTGGTTTTAGTATACTTTGTTTTCTTCATGTAATCCCAGACTGGTTCCTAAATGTTGAGACCTGTGTGGGACTTATATAATGTGTCGCAATCTCATTTTCTTCCTTGTGGTTGATGATATTTCTGTGCGACTCTGGCCGTGTGTTTGGTGTCATTCTCCTGCTGCAGAGTGATTTGGAACAAACTGATAGTATTGATGGATAATAATCTGAGCATCAAAATTCCCCTTTTATCATACATTGTAAATACCTCAGCAGGAAGGACCACAAATCAAAACTCACTCCGACTACTTCACTCACATAACTTCATTTTGACACATTAGTGTTCTCTTTGAACCACATACAATTAATTCCCCACCCACACACACAGTCAGTCACTTAATCTGAAACACTCATGGTCCTTCACTCGTTGGCAGGCACAGTCTGTAATCTTACTGTATGCCCAGGCTCTTAAGCCTCCTATGTTTGTTGTAAGTTCACACCAGCATCCTCTTCTGGCCTGCTGGTTTTCAGATCTTAACAAGAGTCATCAAAGCCAACTTGACTTAGATTGACTTGATCTCTTAGTAAACACAAAGGAAATTGTAATAATACATTTATGACCAGCTGCTGAGACAGGCCTCCCGGTTGCAGTTGTATCAAATTACACCCCACTGCATCTACTCGGTGTACCTGTGTTTAAACCCGAGACATAAAAGATTTTTCCAAGCATTGAAAAGGATAGATGCCTTTTTTTAAGGCTTGTGGGTGTTTTCAGTTCACAGAAAAAAAACTTGCACGTTATTTGCCTGTATAATAAAACATAATCTAGAATTGTACTTTTCTGTTTCTAATTGTGCTCCTGTAGAGGGATTGTAGCCAGCATCCTAGTGTTTCTCTGTTTTGGAGTGACACAAGCCAAAGATGGACCCTTCACCAGACCACATCCAGGTATGAAAAGCAGTTAATAATTAAAAATTATCTGTCGCTGTACCATTAACTGTGTAACACAAGATAAGAAAATGTGTGGTATGGACTTGGAGGTTAATTGAAGCTGTTGTTGTGCTGTTTCATTCTACTCTGAGCCATATTCAGAGTAGGTCAGTGTCACTTTTTGTTTGCTTTGTTATAACTTTCAGATAAGTAAATAGGTTGAAATGTATACTTGCATTGAAAAAATATGCGCCAATACATATAAGCCAATTATAAGCTATTACAGTAATTGATAATTAAGCTGCATTGTTTTGTTTTTTTTCATTCCTTTCCTGTGTGGTAAGATTGGCAGAGAGACGCTATCACAACTTTAATCAATTTAAGTTTTGAGAATCTTATGTTTACTCCTATTATGAAATACAAATCCTAATAGCTGGTCAGTGACTCAAATTAACAGATGTCAGAACAAAGGCAAAAATTCAGTTGAATGCCGGACGACATCTCTTAGAGATGTCCCCCCCGCCATCTTGTTCTTCTCCATTTTTATTATTTACTCAATGTTTGAATTAGTACTTGCTTTGGATAAAAACTACACTGTGTTTTAGAATTTGTAATTTACAAACATCCTTAATATGTCTAGTTGGTGATTAACTTAATTTGAAACCATTTCCAGGCAGTGTGGTGCACTAGCTTGACTGCCACACTGTAAGAAAGCGCCGTCCTTTAATTAATAACCCCGATGCTCTGGTGCAGCTCAAAAAACTGTGGACAGGCCTGTCCACTTCCTGATTTTTTTTTTTTTTTTTTTCCCTAGATTTTGTATCAAGACTTATTTTTACATTCCTCAGTTGTGCGTTCTTCAGGTTTAGTGCACACTAAATGAGTAAGAGCATTTAATATATCTTTTGTGTTACTTTATAATGCAAAAACCTGACACTAATAAATATGAAATTGGTTTGTTGTTCACATCCTGCAGCATTTCCACCCTCAGAACTGACAGCTCTCTCTTTTTTCAGTTGCCACTTTGCTGTGTTTACATTTTTATTTTAACACTTGTCTAGCTGCCTCTTCAGATTGTGTGACTTCTGTGTGCACACAGCCCTGCAGTCTCATGACCTTTCATGGGCATTAGCAGGGTGTTTACATATGCAAATGAGGACCCACTGGTTAGCGCTCTCAGTTTATGATGGATTGGGATTCATCAATCTAAGAACATTTTTGAGGTTTAAAAACACTTTACAAATGCTGCATGAATGTGATGTTCTCGTGAAAACCTTCTTAAGAACAAATTTAAGAAAAGGGGTATGAAGATATTGGTGAATAAGGCTCATTATACTTAAAAGTAATGGTCTTTCTAGGTTTTTAGCCAGAGCATTTGTGCAGAAGACACATCCCATCTCGTACACAACACATAACCACTAACTCCGTAGGGAAAGGAAGGAAGGAAGACAACAGGGTGTGGAGGGCAGACACAGACACACATTCAATGTTGTCGGTTGTTGGTGGCGTAATGTGACCTGGCAAGAATTTGGATTTCCATTGTTTAATTAAGTGTGCCTTCTTGCCGCCTATTCTTTGTGAATGGAACGACAAGGACATTTTGTTTGAGTGTGTGTAATTAGTGACTCTGTCACACTCCCCAGCCAGCCACTAGTTGAGCCAGTGGTTCTGGTGTTGTGCACCTTGTTGCAGTCAGGTGATATCTCACAGATTTTGTATCTTGGGAAAAAGACCCAAAGGATTTTTTCAGTTGTACAACCTGCAACTCCTATGGGATCCTGTGCTGGGAGTGTCACAACTAACTGAGCTTATATGTTTAATTCACACAATATTCCAATAATAGTTAAATTAAAAACACTTTACGTGCAGTGCTTTAAGTACTAAGTTCTACCAAAAGTGCACAGGGCTTTTTTCACAATTTATATTAATTCTTTCACTTGATTCTTAACTTTATTGAAACTCTAATGATATCATTACTGGGTTGTTACAGAATTTCCATTGTAGAAAAAACATTCTATTATATGTATGATGAAGTATTTCAAATAGACATCATCTGAGAGAATCATCATTTGATGTTAAATAAAATACCTGCATCTGTAGCAAATTGTATATTTAAATTTGGATGTTAAATTTCACTGTGTAGTGAATGACAAATGGGTGCTACTGAAGGGACAGATACAGAAATGATGTGTAGATATGTAGTTTCGATTGTCAGAAGTGTGTGTGTTACTGGGAGAGAAATGGCTCTCAGCATAAATGTCATCTGGCATATTACTTAAATGACTGAGCTCAGGTCCGGTGTAACTTTCTGCTTTCTCTCTCTCTTTCTGTAGCTTACTGGCGGTTCTGGCTTTGTGTGACTGTCGTCTACGAACTGTTCCTCATCTTCATCCTGTTTCAGGTTGGTGTGCTGTTTATTGTATATTGATGCCTAGAGTGGCTAAAATGCTTGCATTATTACATTCAAACCCGGGGAGGGAGGCACCTTCTCATGCAAAGTGTGTCAGTTACATAGCAAACTTCTCTTTCTTTGGTGTTTTATCTACCTGCCCCTCCCTCCCTCACAACGAGGCAGCAGAACGCCTTCACTGAAGAAGATGTGGATTATCTGGATGTTTACACTGAGCTTTGGTTTAAATCTTGAAAGTGCCTCGTAGTGCCTACAAACCAGTCCAGATGGAGACTTTTTTTCAAGATTTCAGCTTCAGTCTCCAGTGTTTTTTCTGCTGTGATCCCTGGAAGCCTCTTTTCTCTCTCCCAGTTTAATTAAAATGTCTATCACTGAGTCAGACCCTTCATGCTGTATCCTAATCAGGCCTGAACACTTTAGATACTTAAGCCATGTACCTTTTGGACTCATGGGGAAAAAACGGATGTTTTAGCCTAGTGAAAGCATTAAAAACTGCATTTTTTGTCTCCATTAATTGAAGAAAACCCACAAAGAAGATGTTATGGAATGCGACCTAAGTTCTTACAATTTCCTTTCTTCTTCTCAACCTCGTTATTCAGACGGTTCATGATGGCCGACAGTTCATGAAGTACATTGACCCCAAATTGGGGGTACCCCTCCCTGAGCGTGACTATGGAGGAAACTGCCTTATGTACGACCCAGGCAACACTACGGACCCCTTCCACAACATCTGGGTGAGAAGATTTATTGTGTTTAATTTTACTTTCTGTCATTTGTTCACCTCATCTTTGCAGGAATATATATTTGCATGACTTCTTCAAACGTGAAATGTGCATTATCATTTTTTTTTTTTTTAATGTTTTGCCTCAGACCACTTGGTAGGTAACAGACAATCTTTCAAGAACTGTAATTTCTGACTCTGCCCTACTGTTATAATGCTGTATGGTTTGTCCTCAATTATTGCTAATAAGGAAATGACCCAGATCTCAAATAATGTGACAGCCTAAACAAGTCAGTGCTTGGCCTGCTGCATTACTGTGAAGCTGAGGTTCTTTCACATCCTTTCACACTCCCTTTCTCTTTGACACCATTCTTCTTTCTGGTCTCTCTTTTTTCTTCTTTTTTACTTTACTTTCTCACTCATACTAACATACAAGCACACCGTTACTGTTGCTGTATGCTGAATGACTACAGAGACTTATGTCTGGTGTAGATAACGGGCCATCAATAGAACCAGGGCTTCCTCTCCCGAGGGGAAGCAGTCTGCAGCTGCCACCATGTTCCCGACCCCATCTCTGTTTTTAGCCTAATTTCAGCCTTTCAGTATCGGACAAACCACCACTTGCACCTCTGAAGTACAACCAAACTCATCGATGAGTTCAAATGTTCTAAATCACTATGTATGAAGAACTGAATCCTACTGTGGGGTTCAACTCTGCTGTTTAAAAAAAAACAGCTTCAAAAACGCTGGAAAGAGCTGGTTTTAGATGTGTTTACTTGTCTTGATGCCCAGCTAAGTTGTGTTCTGTTCACTGACCCAGTACTGACTGTACCCATTTCTGCTTGGTGCCAACTAGATGTAGGGCTTGATTAGACCTCAGAGAGCCCTTATTTTAACCATCCAAGCACAACTAGAAGTCTGCAGTTTGGCCTTGAGTGCACAGACTGTGTGGGTGTCTCTGAGCATTTCTGCTATTTTGGTTCACGTAGGTGCAGCAGTGCAACATGCAAAAGGGCTGAATGAACAGGAATTTAAACCAGAGAGTGTGTCCTGCAGCTTTCAGGTGGCTGCAGTGAACAAATGAACAGAGGGAGAAGCTTTTAATACTGAATGAAGCAACCCTGGGTGACAGATCCCTAAACAATAACTTCTAATCACACATACATAAATGATTGACTATGGATGTACTGGCTGGGAAATGGTCCATTGAGAAGTCTATTTACATTTTGTTTGATTATTGCTGTGTACATTTTAGTTTGATTTAATGACATCAGTCAGACGCATTTTCCATCAAAATACTAACATGTCTCTCCTGCTCCTGTGCATCATGTGCAACATACCACACTGACACCACAAAGCAGATTTAAAGTTGGGTAATGACCAAACTGTCAGAGTGCTTCTTGCTCATGTTATCACAGTGTTCTAATGGTCAGTTAGATCTAAGACCATACAAGATTACATCATGTCTTTACATCAGTTAGCAGTTGACAAAGTCACATAAAACTAGGGCCCCCTGAAAATCTAAAGTTTTGCTCGATGATACCAATGTAGAAAATTAGCTTACATATTGGAGGTTGATTATGTGTTTACACTGAGTTTGACATAAGTAGAAACTTAACAACACTTTTGTTAAATTGACACCTTTGTCTCTACAGGACAAGATGGATGGATTTGTTCCAGCTCACTTCCTGGGATGGTACATCAAGGTAGGTTTTGAATAGGTCACATAACACAACAGTTCACTCAGCTGCACTGTTACTGGCCTATAACTGAGAACTGAGAAAGCAGTTCAGCACGTGGCAAAAAAATTGTAATTAAGTCTTACTTGCATGCAGGGAGCTGACCTCCTCCCACTCCCCATCATTCTCCTCCTATTCAGCCTCCATTTTTTTTTCTTTTTTTTTTTTCTGTCAGACTCTGATGATTCGAGATTGGTGGATGTGTATGATAATCAGCGTCATGTTCGAGTTCCTGGAATACAGCCTGGAGCACCAGTTACCTAACTTCTCAGAGTGCTGGTGGGACCACGTACGTACAAATATTTCTAGTATTCTCTTCTGTTTATACATTACTGTGCAACACAGTTTTAGTAAGAATAACAATCTTTACATACTGTAATTTTTGTGAGAGAGCTGTACTGGAGATAGGAAGTTGTACACAACATCAAGACCCCTGTTCTTCAAACACTGACAGTGATGTAATGCTGCAATTGTTCTCTAAAATAAACCACATTTGGCACCCTCCCAGACTACTATACAGGTACGCTGCAGTGAGTAGATAT
Source organism: Pseudochromis fuscus (assembly GCA_900323345.1). NCBI lineage: Eukaryota > Metazoa > Chordata > Actinopteri > Pseudochromidae > Pseudochromis > Pseudochromis fuscus. The sequence goes on from OOFC01014002.1 coordinate 21,027, forward strand.
CAGTGTAGTAAGCATGACTCCAGTCATGTTTGTTAAGATATAATTAGATATAGGTCTTGTGAAGAACTATGGGAACAGACATAATTTGGAGTTTCTCAAAACATGACTTGACAAAATGTACTGTTACTCTAACAGCCAAAAAAAAAACATTCATGAGATATTTTGCCAAGCAGTAGTGACTTTCCCTGTAGCCCAGTGACAAGTGAAGGCAAGTAAAGGTAGAGCAATTAATGCTACTTCATTTTTGCTGTTGAGATTTAAGATAGCAATTAAGTGCTCGTTTGTTGGTATGATATGAAGCCTATATTATACCCACAGGAAGCATCCATCTTCTTACGCTTATCCAGGTTCAGGTTGCAGGGGCAGCAGCCTAAGCAGGGAAGCCCAGACTTCCCTCTCCCCAGCCACTTCATCCAGCTCCTCCCGGGGGACCCTGAGGCGTTCCCAGGCCACCTTAGAGACATAGTCTAACCAGTGTGTCCTGGGTCTTCCCCGGGGCCTCCTGCTGGTGGAATGTGCTCTGAACACCTGACTAGGGAGGCGTCCAAAATATGTAAATAAAATACAGAAAACAAATCAGAGAAAACAAAAGTTAGGGTATCTTCAAGGATGTGACATGGATTTTTTCCAAGGTCATCAAAATCCATAATCCTAAAAGACAGAAAGTGTGAGTTTTCCTTTTCCACGGATTGAAACGAAGCAAACAGGAGAGTCAGGGAGCTGTTAGTCAAGCATGATCTGTTCACACCCACACAGTCCCAAGATAAGCTCTGATCTAACAAACGTGTAGGTGGATCACAGCTGTGTAGGAGCGTTACTTTACCTCTTTTACCCTTTAATAAAACAGCTTTCTCCCTATAGTGGATCATGGACGTGTTGGTGTGCAACGGCTTGGGGATCTACTGTGGCATGAAGACCTTGGCCTGGTTGTCAATGAAACCGTACCAGTGGCAGGGCCTCTGGAACATTCCTACATACAAGTATGACATTGTAGAAGTGCGAGGACACTGAACTCACTTATATTTAAAGAAAAGCTACAAAAAATATATTTCTTTGACCACTCCACACTCATACGCTTCATTAAAATTTAAAATATTGCTGTGTTAGATCCACATATTTGTTTGTTATCTAATAACATCTCTGCTCCAGGGGGAAGATAAAGCGCATAGCATTCCAGTTCACACCGTACAGCTGGGTGAAGTTTGAGTGGAAGCCAGCTTCAAATCTTCGTCGCTGGCTTGCTGTATTAGGCATTATCTTCATGGTAAGAGATATTCTGTTTTCACTGACATTAAAAAGACAGCTTTGGGCCATTATGGCAACAACAAATGAGGTTACAATATAATCAGAAGCACTAAAAGATAAATGTGGGCCCTCACTGTGCCAAGTGTCACCACCACATTGCAGGCTATTTTATTTTATGTATGCTTCACTACACGACATTTATTCACTGTTACACTTAGCTTTTAAACAATTGGTTAATGGGACAAAAAAGAAAATAATAGCCACCCAGGTAATTTTTTTGTTCTAGCAGTTTGGGTTGTCACTGCCTCTAAATTAAGACGTGTATTATTTCACCTCCTCCCTTGGCAGTTCCTCTTGGCAGAGCTTAATACCTTCTACCTGAAGTTTGTGTTGTGGATGCCTCCTGAACATTACCTGGTGTTGCTCCGACTCGTCTTTTTCGTCAACGTGGGAGGTGTAGCCATGAGGGAGATCTACGACTTCATGGATGACCCGTGAGTTGCAAAGTGGACATGTCTGGTGGGTGGTGATGTCGAGGTTGGCTGGATTGGTTGGACGCACACAGGAGTAAAATGAGTAGCAGTACATTGTACACTGATCGGGGCAGCGTCTGCAGTGATGTGGACGCTGAACGGGTCCGTTGTGGTGAAGAGGGACCTAAGCCAGAAGTCGAGACTCTCTTTACCGGTCGATCTCCCTGCCAACCCTCACCTATGGTCATGAGCTTTGGGTAATGACCGAAAAAACAAGATTGTGGATACAGACAGCTGAAATAAGTTTCCTCCACAGGCTTCATATAAAGAACTTCATGAAATTAACCATTTACTACATGTTTCTACAGTTCAAAGTTTTACACTTTAAATAAAAAAAAAATACATATACATACACACGGTGAGGAATAATACACAGTTCAGCAACAAGCTGTGTTGCCCAAAAAACCAGCCTCCTCATGTGAATATAAATAACTGCAGTACATAGAAAATGTATACATACTAGACATTAACAGACCTCTGTATTGTTTCTGTTCTGTTCTGTATGGGGTTTTTCTTTTATTAGGAGCAAAATCCAACAAAAAAAATCTATCATTTATTTAGGATCAGGCTACAGTAAAACATCTTCCCACATATTATGTTTTCTAAAAATACAATATGTGATTTTTCCAACAGGAAGTTCCACAAGAAGCTTGGTCAGCAGGCGTGGCTGGTGGCAGCTATCACAGTGACCGAGTTCCTCATAGTGGTCAAGTATGACCCCAACACCATCATGCTGCCCATCCCCTTCTTCGTCATGCAGTGCTGGTTCCTGGGAATCCTCCTCATACTTATCTGGACCCTGTGGCGGTTTTTCATCCGGTAAGAAGTGGAGGGTGGTTACTGGGCAGAAACAGTGAAGGACATATACCCTTAAAATATGAATAAACTTTCCTGGCAAAACATTGGGTTTTGAAGGAAATAAAGAACAAAATTAGTGAATTGGAGAGATTTACTCTTTCCAGCTCCTGTGTCCCAGAGAACGTTACAAGTTTTCTCAGGTTAGAGTAACAAGACTCCGAGAGTCCAAATTATATTTGCTCTAAATTTGTTTCAGGTACTCTCTGCGATGTCGATGTTCATATGTTGAACGTCGCTCATTCTGTTTGGTAACTTTCACTACTACTGTTGGTGTCCTCTTTCTTATTGGGTTTGTTGGACATCCTGTGGGCTCTTTCATACAGGTTGGGACTGTCCTTTGGTCACATTTCTTTGGTCCCAGTAATATATATTTATGTAGCCTTGACATATTTCTACATGTTGGCTTTGTGTAGTTTTTTCCACTGGTCTGTTTCATATTTGGGTCTGTGAACCTCAAGACAAATTGTAAAAAAGAAAAGAGTTGAATGAGCTTTAAGATGCTGGTTTCCAAATGAACCTTTTCACACTTCATAGGATCATATCCAAGGAGAACATAACCATCAGTAGTGACTCTTGTAGCTTAATAAATTGTTCTCAGTCAATGCTGCTGTGTAAAAAAATAAAAAATAAAAAATTACAGTTTAGTCACAATAATCAACTGAATTTTACAAATGTAACTTCTCATGTGAGGGATCCTGTCCAGTGTGAGTTTTAGCAACATATCCTGTATTTGATTTTGTTTGTCCACATGACTTCATGTGGTGATGTCATTTATTTTCCTTTAGGTTTGATTTACCTTCTGTTGAGTAGTGCTCCTGTTCAGCGCAGCCCTGCCCCAGCATGTTAAGCTTTCTGTCTGTTTTCTCCCCACCTCCTCGTTCTCCCTCCTTTTCTCCTTCCTTCCCAACTTCTTCCTGCTCATGCTCAACACTAATGCAGTAATGTCCTTGTCGAGTGAGGTAGGTATAGGAGAGAGGTGCCATGCCCTGTACACTCCCTCCTGTCAGCAGTGTTGCATTTTATTCATTTATTTATTTTTATTCTAGCACATCACAGTTTGGATCCATAAAAATAACCAGAGGATCTTCTTGATCCTGTAGAGAGCACAGATATCACTCCTCATGGATCCACCTCCCGCATGGCACTTTGCTGTGATTAATTTTTTCATCTTCATCACGCTTTCCATCATTTTTGTTCTCTATAGCAGTTTAGTGAGACAGAAAATATCCAGCTTGTGCTGACACTGCTGAAGTGAGATAGGAGAATGAACCGCAGAAGAACTGAAAACACACCTCACACACTATGTGCCTGTCAGCATGCCAGTTCCCTGCTGTCCATCACCCAGTGACAGCCAATCAGATCACCTCCACTATTTCTCATGGTGCACCTCCCTCCAGGCATAAAGTACAGTGCATCGAGGACCCCAGGCACTGAAGCATGTCCTGCTGTAGTGACACACACCTGGGGAAATAGTGTTTGCAAATGGTTTTGATAATTAGTTTTAACCTTCTTTGGTAACAGATGACCTCTCATGCTTTTTGACTATCTTTATGGTTGGAAAAAAATGTGGCAGATCCTTGAAGGCCTGGAAGTGTGAGGTCAGGCCTCCATGGATCAAAGTTGTTTTTCCAGCACATCCCACAGATTCTCCATCCAGCTGAGAAGACCAAGTCAGTGCCTTGAACACACCATGTTCCTCAAATCATCCCTGAACAAGGATCACAAAATGACCACAGTGTAAAAGAAAAAAACACTCATCACACCAGGCCACGCTCTTCACTTATTCCATGTACTAGTTCATGACACTCATGCCCATTGTAGGAGCTCTCAGGGTCAGCGTGGACACCTTGACTACACAGCCTCAGTCTCAGCACCTGTCTATCAAAGCAGCATTAAGTTATTTAGAAATATCTGCCATGCTTTTTTTCTCTGTGGGTTTAGACCACATGGACGAACCTTTGCTCCCCATGTGCATCATTGAGCTATGGCCACCAATGATCCCTGGTTCACTAGTTTTTCTTCTGTGGACAACTTTTCGTGGGTGCTGCTGACTACTGCAGACGAGCAACACGTCCCAAGAGCTGTGCTTTTGAAGATGCTCTCTTCCAGTCATCTAGCATCACAGTGTGGCCTTCATTATAGTCGGATCCTTACATTTCAAACACATTATCTCACCCACTGACAGGTTCTATTGTAATAACAAAATCCATTCTTATTCACTTCACCTGTCAGTGGTTATAATCATGTGCACATTAAATGCCCCTCCTCCTGACTGTAGTGACGAGTGCTAACCTGTTTGATCATCACAAAAAACAACACTTCAAGGTTTATAGAATTATTTTTCCTATTTTCAAGAGAAAAACAACATCAAGCTTAGTTCCAACATAGAAAGTGGTTTTGGATGAAGTCCTGTTTTGTGGGTTAATTCAACAAACAAATAAGTCCAAGTTCAGTCCAGTCCTCCTTTTCAAGATGCTGCTGTAGCTTCTGTAACACAGTTAGTTTTGTCATGTTTATTTTGAAGACGGGGAAATAAATCTCTCTCTACACTTTGAAGGATGTTTGTTGTTGGCAAAAAACACCAAGTATTATTATTATTTTTTTAATGATCAGGACTATCATATATTATCCAGTATAATAATAGAGAGCTGTTGAGCTTAGAAATAACAGAATCACTTGTTTGAGAAAAACATATTGAGCAATAAATATTAGTGGAACAGAAACCAGGAACCTGGAGTGAAGTCTTGCTAAGTATGATTTTCTGTTAATGGTGTCATCTTTCTTTCCATCTCCTCATAGTGACATCACACTCCGCTACAAAGAGACGCGTCGGCGCAAACAGGAAGTCCCCAGTGACTGG
>OOFC01014002.1:26564-38788 GCA_900323345.1 Pseudochromis fuscus
CACGGCCACCCCGTCCGGGCGAAGCAAACTGAACGGCAGCTCGGAGACGCTGCGGCAGAGGAAGTCCTGAGAGGAAGTCGGTGATTGAAGGGGGGAAGGACAAGGTTTGATTCAGAGGTGGGAGGGGGGACAAAAAGAGACATGTAGAGGCAACCAGATGGACACTTATGAGCTGTGTAGACTATTCTTGTGCCTACATGAACCAAGTAGTCATTCAACAGTGTGGAGGGGTGGAGAGGGGCAGGTTTCATTTGGTGCATTGTGTAGTTATTACCATACTACAGGGATTTACCTCATTCTATTTTTAAGAACATTTGGGGAATTATACACAGTAAAAGATACATTTTCGTGTTATTAAAACATTACTTTGAATGTTGGGCTGCATCAAAGAGAAGTGGAGAAGTGGGAGGAAGGATGTAGAAACTCTTTGACCAATAATCGACAGCAGTTTCCATTTTCTCTGCTGCACTTCGTCTTAAAACACAAGAGATGAACGTTGGAGATGACCGCAACTGTAAATATGCTTTGTTCTGTGTCATGCAGGTGAGAGAAAGAGAGCGTATTTGGAGCAGTGACAAGTTTCTGTAGGTGTAATGACTGATCTGGGGTCCATTTATCGTCCACTGCTATGCAATCTTCAGTGTCAACCTGGGATTTTAGCCACATTTTGACATTAAATGTGGCTAATAATATTAATAACAATGACACGTTTCTGCTCAGTTTCACTGATTCTCCACAGTTTTTCCACAGCTTAAAGTAGGTTTGGTTCCAGGTGCATGATACATTGTTTACATGTGGGGAGACAATTTTAGCTTTTTCATTTCCAGTTCAGGGTTTCATTCCTGGAAGCTCTGAGCCTCGAGGGGCGTCACCGAGGATCCTCCCTCAGTCTGACACAGAGGGGAAAATCTGGCCAAAGCCTTTCTCTCCTCTCAGGCTTTGTTCTTAATAAGAAAGAACAAGTTTGTTTAAAAAAGATATAAATACACTTAAAAAATAAGATGTACCATATTCTGGTTATTTAACTGGTGATATTATACATGATAAATGGGATATAGTTTGGGTGTTTTTGTAAATGTTTTGTTATCACTGTTGTTTTTCTTGAGGGTAAATCAATTAGAAACACTAGCTTGTACTCAAGTTGCTTTTTGTGAAATGAGGTACTGAGAAATCGTGCAGCACGAACACGACAATCACGCTGATAGAAAGCTGTGCTCAGTTTTCCCTGTGATGGAGACTCGTTGGCTCACAGTAACAAATAACAGATCATTATAGTGGAGGGTGGGCTCTGTCAGCTCCTGTAGTCACATTCACAGCTCAATTATATATTTGATTCCTTTTATACCAAAACTTGTTTTAAAATCGAACTGTTATGTAAATGTTATGTGTTGGCTGAATTTGCGAAAACAACAAAAAAGGAAATCCAACTTGATCCTAAGAGGAGAGGAGGGAAATGAAGATTTAAGTTGTTGTGTTTTGGTTTGGGAAGGGAACCAAGCTTTCCAGCTCTGTAAGGGTTGCCATATTGCACATGCAATCAACCAAAGCTTTGATCTCATTCTTGCTAAAGCCATAAATGCCGCCCAGACCCGCTTGAGCCGCTCAAACTGCTGCTAAACCTCATTTTGATTCCTTTTGATTTAAGCAGATCTTCAGATCCATCAGCATGAGTCGAGACTGCATACATAGTGGAAATATGTAAAATTGTCTTAGTTGCTTTTGATTTGTGTCAGTAACAAATGTAGAGCTGCCATAATTAGTCAATAGAGAATTAATTAGCAACTGTATGATTGATTTTTCAGGCAAAAAAAGTCAAATATTCTCAGCCTGTGGCTTCTTTAATGTGACAGTTTTATTATGTTATGATGAGAAGGGAGTAAACTATCTTTGGGTTTGGGACTATTGGGTGATCAAAACAAGGAACATGAAGATAACACATCACAACTTATTGAATTTAAAATGGCCATTTGCCACTATTATTTCACATTTCATGATGTGAAATTATTTAATTAATCGTTTTGATAATTAGCAGATTAATTCAATAATAAAAATGTTTGCAGCTCTACTTAAATGTTAAAATTTTGTCATAAATAGACCAAAACGTAACTCTGCATTGAACAAATGAATTGTAGTCAAGCTGAAACAAGCTAAAAAGTAACTTCCAGTCTTGCCCAGCATCCACACTTTTACCAAAAAGCCTTTAGTCTTTGTCCTGTGCCTGTTGTCTGTGTTACTCATTATACTCCAGTGAGTCCGTACTACATAGCTGATGACAAAGTAGACAACATCCGTAAATCTAGTTCCAAATTTTCCTGTTGTACTTGTTGATATTAAACGATTCTGTAGTAATTATCTTGTGAATGTAATCCAGCAGAATCTGCTGTTTAAATCAGAGGGTTTGGTTAAAAAACAATAAGCTGAAGTGTCCTGCGGGTTGTGCTCTGATGCAAATCCAGCTGTTCTCATATGTCACCCTCTTCTTTGAATACAGTGATTGCTGTGCAAATTAAAACTCTAAAAATGTTTAGCTGAGTTTGTTCTTGTTGTGCTGATGCAGTCACTTGAGGAGTTTGCTTTTTGGCTTCCTGTCTTAAATAAAAGCCGTGGGTTTTTTTTGTTTTTGGAAACGTGAGCTGAGGATTCAGGTGTACCTGCCTCAGACTGGTCAAGTTTAGTTTCACTGACAACCACATGGGGGCAGCAGATGATCCGCTATCTCCTCCCTGTGTCTCCTCCACAATGATACTTGGCAACTTGCTGTAAAATGTCACTTTCAACTTGGTTTGTGTAAATGTGAACATGTTAAAGATCATAAGAACTGAAATATGCTGCTGCATCACATAATTTTATAATGTTTTCAATAAAATGAACTGAAAATTTGAAGTGTCTGTTAGATTTTTCTGAAGAACTCAGGTGGAAAAGAAGTTAAAGTGTAGAATAACCATTAATGCTTTCATACACTATTTTCTATCATTTGGTTTTAGTGAGCCCTTTGCCCTGTGGTAACCATTACTCTATAGAAACAAAGGTTTACCATTTACAGCCGTTTTCATGCTGGGTGAAGTGGTTTGTGTACATTTTCTGTTACCATGGAGACCAATATCACACCAAGTCCCAACAGGTTGGACAAGAACATCAACCAGTGGAGACAGGCATGGGATTAACCCTGTGTTGTCAGTCTGACATGAAAATGACCCATTTCATATTGTTGATGGAAGAATATACTGAGAATGTGGAGCACAGGAAATTCAGAATATAAGCAGTGAAGTTTTCACATCTCTTTTATTGCATAGTTCAGGCCAATCTTTCACCCTGGTCATCTTACTACTTATCCCATTGCAAAAGCAATGAACTGATTAGTATAAACTTGCATAGTAAAGCAGTGGTAAACCTCAGAAATATAATAGGTCTTATTGTGTGAGGCATTAAATTCCTGCAATTCACTGTCAGATAATACTGCAATTCTCACACATGTTGCTTGTAGTGCATTCATCAGTACAGTGAACTCTTTCCTGGACTCCCTGAAGCAGCTGGAGTAGATTTAAACATCACCCCCCAAAAAGCATCAAATATTACAACAGATACAAAGCAGTGCATTTTAGCATATAGCAAGCCTAGAAAGATGCATAGACTAGTACATAAGGATGTTCATCAACAAGGAATAATATCAGACTTGGAGCTGACCTTGAATTTATTTTATGCCTGAGATCTTCTTAAATGTACCAAGGCCACTTTGGTTTAAGATTCAAAAAGATCAGCCTTTATGTTTGGTTATTTTATGGTAAAAGGCACCATGTGAATGTGTGGGAATTTAAGGTGGAATAAGATACAACAGTAAGTACTGCTGAAATGTGCAAAAACAGTATCATTGTGCTCAGTGTCATCCCACAAACTGTCATGTGCATCTACAGGGATGTTTGACAAAAATATCTGAGTCAAATCTAACATAAAATGCTGGTATTTAAGTAAAAATGAATCAGTAACTAATTTCTGAGTAACCAAACAGGGTGGAACTGGTTAGCGACGGATTCACGAATAAATAGCTGCCTATTTTCAGGGTAAAATTAAAAAAAAACAAAAAAAAAAATATACACTTTTAGAAAACATTCTGTGTAAAATATCCTCTCCAAATAAAAACAGCCCTCCCTCATATTTCTATGACCTGACCAGTTTGAAGCCTTGCCCGGTGTCCAGTATCGCTGGTGGAAACCAGTTAAGTTTGATTCTCTTGAGGCATCGCAGACAAACGCTGCAGATCCACAGCAGGTTCAGACCGCCACACCACAGTGCCAACTGGACAACTGGATACGTCATCCGGGGGAAGTACATGCTCCAGTGACTGGTGACATCACTTCCTGTTGGCAGGTGCAGGGTGTAGTCGCTCCACACTACGGAGGTGCCATAGACAGCAGAAACCGACCTGCCCCTCTCTGACCACTGGATGTTGCTGTTCAAGTTGCAGTTGTACTCCACCCACTGAGAGGTGAAGTCGCCGAGCTGCGGCGGGTCCTGCATCTCAAGGTCTGTCACTCTGGCGAGCGTTGCTCCCTGCACGGCCACGTACACACCCTCCATCTTCCTCACCTCCTTCACCCACGGCAACGAGTTGTCACAGTCTAGTACCAAGATGAGGCGCGAGCAGAAGCTGCCGTTCTTCTCCCTCCACCACTCCAAGATCTGATCCAGACGAAGCGTGTCTCCTCCTAAGTAACAACACAAACCAACTGGTTACAGGCCAAACTCTCAAAAAGATTTTCAGCTGACAATAAAATAACACTGTGTGACTGAAGAATCCCAATTATTATACAGCCAATTGTGTAATCCTAACTTCTAACTTACTTTTACTATACTTTACATTCACGTAAAGTATAGTATAGTGTGACATTCATTCAAATACATGCTGTTACATCTTTAAATTTAATAAGTTATTATTTTTATATTTCTATATTTTATTTTCCTAATTTCCCTTATGGGATCAATAAAGTCTTACCATCAATTGATCAGTGGTTACTAATCATAATCGCTACAACTTGATGCCCCTCACCTGCGAGTGCCCACTCTCCAGTGCGATGTGTGTGGCCACTGTAGAAGATCATGTAGGTGTCATGACGGGGTCCGTCTGCTGTGCGGAGCTCCAAGAAGGATTTGATCTTGGCCTGCACAGCCTCCAGCGTCACCCCGCTGGTGGAATAGTCGCAGCCAAAAGTCTCAATCAGGTGGTGGGCGAAGAAACGTTGCACATTGTTCAACATACCTGTGGAGCGTTTGTTCAGCTCATGCACCTGATCAGGAGGCAGCAGCATAGGCTGACCATCAGGACTAAACCAAATAAAACAGGAGGAAAGTGAAGAAAAATGTAGGTCAGTGAAGAATATAATCATATCAAGTAACAAGATATAAAGTGAGTCAACTACAAGAAAACAAAAAGGATTAAATAACCAAGCAGTCTGAGCTGATGGGGAAGCGGAAGTGACAAATACCTGAATCCATACAAGTACATTTGTTAAGCTTTTTCACTACCTGCAGTAGTTGGTGGGGATGACCACTGCGTAGCCCACACAGGTTCCTCCCAGGCTGCTCCCGAGCTCGTGGAAGAGGCCGTGAAACAGTGACTCCAGAGGCAGAATGAGCAGAAACGTGCTTACAAAGATACTGCTGGAGGCCTGCAGAGCAAATTCACAAGAGTCACTGAACACATGCTGTAAAATAAAGGGAGAGATGAAAGCTTCAACATTCTTAGTCGCCCTTACTGGTAAAGTTATATTTAAGTTGAGCCATAATCTGATGCACATGTCACACATTAAGGTGCACTGAGGTGTTTTTGTGGATATTTTTGTAGTACAATGGAGGAATGTAACACTACAATTTTGCACTTTACTGTTCAATTCAAAGCTGCCATGTATATACATCTGAAATGCCTCATGGGGCAGTCTGTTAATTTGAAGCACAACAACAGCTTCCACTGCCCTTACCTGCCAACAAAGAGCAGCAACAGCAACAGTTGACAGCAGTGTAAAAAGCACCAGGCGTTCAGAGATGAGACAAAAGTGTCTCATGCCCTTTGAGGCCATAATCTTGTCAAGGCTGCTGACCTCCGACCCCTGGGACAGGCACAGCCTCTGGCAGTCACTGAGCTTGGTGTGAAACCCCCACACAGTGATGACAAACACCATGTGGGAAATGGCCCAGAAGATCACACACACCACAAATCCCGGGATCATCAGGTACCACTGGTCCAGATCTGTCAGCTTCTGAGCGGCCAGAATGATGAAGGTCACCTCCACCGCCAGGAGAGGCAGCAGGGACAGGCGGCGCCACAGGCCCCTCCACAGCAGGAAAGGCTGCCAGCGCTCGGTCACAGAGAGGCCGCTGAAGTAGACATCCAGCAGAGGGTCACAGATCAGCTGGCTGAAGAAGCAGGCGAGGGCGAACGGGTTGGTGGTGATGTTCAGCGACTGGAAGAACACCACGGCTGTGATGACAGCGAAGCAGACCAAGTTGGCGAGAGCCAGGACAGCCTTCATCCGGAGAGCGACCATGACCGTGGCCAGCGCCACCACCAGCACCATCACGCTCAGGGATTTCTGGATAAGCAACACCGTGCTGGCGGTAGCGAAGCCCGCCAGCTCCAGACGCTCGGCCGAGGTGAGGAAGGCGGGACGGTACCTGGTGCATCCCAGCAGTCTCTCCAGCAGCGCCCATAGCGTCCTCAGAGACACGCTGGCCAGCAGTAGATAGTTGGCCGCCTGCTCCTTCACGTCGCTCTCCAGGGCGCCGTCGCTGAGGAAGCAGAGCAGACCCAGCAGAAAGCCGAACCACAGGTGTAGGAGGCTGAGGCTGACCCTCTCCATACTGAAGTAGTAGTACAGTACACACGCTATGCCGAGGACAAACAGGGCCACAACAAAAATGACAAGAAGAGTGGACTCCGCTGTCTTCTCCCACCGAGTGTAGAGACCCAGACACAGGGCCACGAGCAGGTTCAGACCGGACAGGTAGCCCAGCCACCGGACAGACGACCACATGCTAACCTCTCCGTTCACCTCCTCCAGCCGGGTCATTGCTGCGTGAAGGCAGTGACTGACACAGTAGCGTAGAAAACGACACATTTTGACACCGATGACTAACTGTTCAAAGTCAAAAACAGGCACTTACAGGAGTTGTACTCGGTTTATGGTCCGTTATGACATTTAAAATCCCGCGACACAGTTTTGTCCGCTAGCTAACTTGTTGAAAGTGGCTAGCTTAGCTGCCGTTAGCTGTCTGCTATCCACTTTTGCGCCGGCCATCGTTAGCGCCCATTACAAATTCACATCTTGACGGACGTTGTTTATGTTGTCTCAGTTGATGTCCAGTATGGTTTTAAAAAGCTGCACCTGGAGCGCCCTGAAACGTCCCGCCAGAACCACGAGAGACATATCAGTTCAAAAAGTTTGTCACGTCAAAACTTTTTTAGTCACACACAAGTCGCCATGATTGTTTCGAATACGGCGAGTGCTGAGGGTCAAAAGTGCCTAAAATCGTTAAGCCCTAATCATAGATAGTAAATAGAAATTCTATGCAGAATCTACAGACCTACTCCATACACACATCTCAAAAGCTTATATTTCTCGGGAAATCAGGTTGACTTGTAAATTTATATTTTAAAATGTTTGAACAAAACACTGTCTTGCTTCTTCCCGGAGCTTTAAGCCCATGTTCGGTTTTTATGGGTTTTATACTTCAATATTACAACAATAGCTGCGACCCGGACCCTCCGGATAAGTGGATGACGACGAGACGAGAGGAGACAAGAGCCAAGGCTATAAATATACTTTATAAAAATACTGAGTTCATGATTCCAAGTCCTCCTCTGTAACCACTTAACTGAAAAAAAATCTAAATCAAAAATTACACACAAAAGGTCCTAATATAAGTTTGTTTTAATATCTGGATTTTTATTTTATTTATACACCTTCTGTTTAGATTTCCATTCTAACTACAGCTTCAATTTTATTATATTTCTTCTTAAACTGCTGAAACACTAAGTGTTTTTTAGAATTAATCAGATATTATCTTTCCACATTTTATTTGTAGTGGTGTAGTTTCAAAGATGGTTGTTTTACTAAAGAGACAGATACACTGAAGTTTCTACCGGAACCTAATACATGTAGCTTTAACTAATACATACTGCACAGTATTAGTAAATATAATAAAAGTAATCCTTCCAGTGATGTAGGCTGCTGCTTTATTCATGTGTATATTGGCTGTGTATCAAAAGAATACTCAATGACTTTCTCTACCGCCTGAGTCACAATCCCTTCGTACATAAAAAAGGCAAAGACATATTTTGAATATTCAAAACTAAAAGGCACAATACACACAAAAACACACCCACAATCATCTTACATTTACATTCATTTATAAAAGAGAAATACAACCATACTATAAGCACACATTGTTCTGCATTGTTGAAAATGTTGATAATGAAGATGAACCACCTCATGCAAATGGGCCAAAAGAAACACTGGAAGACACATCACAAAACACGCCCTTCTAAAGTCTCCATGTGTGGTACTGTGAAATGTTTTTTTCTGTTAAAACAGGAAATATCAGCAAAGAGATGTGCATTAACTGGAAAATGATATGGAAATGGCAACAACACACTGTATTACACCAACACTGGAAATGTTTCTTGTTCCATTAATATGACAAGGGAGAACTGGACAGTTTATGTGCACTGTTTGGCTAAAGAAGCTTGATATCCACTTTTCTCTTTAAAAAAAAGTATGGATCTAAATTTTTCAAGGGGCATGAAAGTCTGTTTGGGAAGTAATTATGAACAAAGAAGGCACCTTATACTTATTGGTATTATCTCATGGGCCCATCACATTGGTTGTGAAACTGTCACCATGACATGATGAAGAAAATTACTACATTTTGTGACACCCTTTGGAATCATTACTAAAGTGCCACTGACAAAAACACATCAATTCACTCCTTCATTCACACTAACACACTTAACCACAACCATACGTTTAGCCTGTTCTGGGACCACACACACTAACATTTCACCTGGTAGTGTCTTTAGCTAAAACCTCCACCCTGTCATATACAGTATCTTCAGATCTGGTCTCACTCGCTGTTATACTTCCAGCATTTCACCTGTTTCAGAGGTCCTCTATGACAAAACCGATAATTAGTGCAAATCTCATCTGTCAAGGTGAATTGTGAGACTGTGAGGAGATCAGATCTGGATCTTTTTGGAGGCAGAGTATTTATTGTATTTTCATCTTAGAGTAAAAATATTGTGTCCAAGGATACTGGTGCTACGAAGCCCACTGAATGTATCACTGACTTTCAGCCTTGTACTATTTATCTGCCCAAAAACAACAAAAATTGAAAATCTAAGAGGAGATAATTCAGAATTAATATCTGAGAGGAAAACAAGAGGAAAAAAAAGTGTAATACCTATTTTGAAGTCGTACCTTATTACGCAATAAGTAAACAGTTACATTTTCACATTAGTAAGCCTAATGATACTCCTACTGTATGGTTCTGAAAATGTTTAAAATGCTACACATACCACTTTCTTGTAAAAGATACACAAATCATTCAGAGAATGCCAAGTTAAAATGGCATTGCCACACTTTACACTGGACAACACCAAAGTTTGACTCAGAATATATATATATATTTTTTAAAACAATTCACTTTTTTTTGTTTGTTTTGGAAAACTAAATGCACATCAAGAATTTTCAGAAAGTCTAGCTGCATGACTGTGACAGAAGCAAGCGTACCAGTCCACTCATTCCATCTCACTCTCTCCAGTGCAATCAAACACCTGACAGACTGCTTGGTTTGCTGTATTTGGCTTTTGTACTAAGCAGCCTGTGACACTAGCTTATTCAAAACAGAGACTGAGCACAGAATGTAGACAAGCTGACTTTTGTTATCAAGAGCTGATTGGAAGATGGGGTGGAAATCAAGGAGCAGCAGGGACTTTAGATATCTTAAGGGCATTCAATTTCCAACTCTTAAAAAACCTAGCTATTTATCAAAATATATCCGTCTTTGTGTCTGTCTGCCCGTCTGTCTGTCTGTCTGTCTGTGTCTGTCTGTTTTTATGTGTGTGTGTGTCTGTGTATGTGTGTGTGTGCGCTCTCAGAGGAGCATGATATGAGAAAATATTCTGTAAACTTCTCTCTTTCACACTGTGCAAACTGCATTGTTTTGAGAAGAAGGGGGAGAAGTGGGAGAAGAATGCAGCAGGTTAAATTTGGCAGCGCAGCAGTTGAAGGGGAGGTGACAAGGAGGGGAAAGTTGGGATGGGTTGCTGGTTTAAGCCTAGCTCTGAAGCAGGATGGGATCCTCAAGCTCATGAAAGCCAGGTACAGAGCTGCTCTGGCTCTCCCCAGAATCTGAATCATAGGGTGTGTCCGGTAGCTCCGTGAAGCCCCAAGCCAGCTGGTCATCCTCAAACTCGGAGCGCACCTGCACTGGCATGTCGGCACAGTCTTCCTCCTCATTGGAGTTAAAGTCCTGAGGGATGTAGAGCATCTCAGGGTAGTTGCGTGACACCAGGTCGCTGGTGGTGGCCACAGACACCTTACGGAAGGCGATGAGATGCATGTGGGAATACTTGACATATTTGTAGCGCTTGAAGCCCAGCGACTCCACTGCGACACGCCAGCTGCGCATCATGAGGGCATGGCGGTTCTGGTGGGAGGAGTCGGGTGTGATGATGAGCAGGAGGCCATGCAGCTCCAGCAGCTCGTGGGCTTTCTTGCAGCAGATCCAGCGCTGGTATGGTGAAGGGAAGTAGGAGAGGAGCAGTGAGAAGACGACCACGTGGAAAAGCTGAGCGGGCAGAGCGTCTATGGGGTTGTGGAGCTGGCGGAGGAAAGCCTCGACCGCATCACCTGCCAGCTGGAGAGGCTGCTGGAGCTGGAGGTTGAGGAAGTCACACTTGTACACACTCTGAAAAGGAAATTCAAGAAAAATCATGCTTCAAATGTGATGTGTGCTAACACCTCATCACGCCAATCATGTAGTTTCATTGCCTCCAGCTGCAGAGTGCAAAGTGTTTTTTGTTCTGCTTTCTGCTGTATATGTTCACCCAGCCTGTCTAACCACAACACTGATACACAGGCATGAGTCATTTCTGGTGTTGTTTCTGCTTTGTAAAGCAAGTGCTTTGCACCCAGGCAGGAAAATCTCATGTATTTTATTTGTGTCATTAGGGATTTAAAGCTAATTATTTTTTAAAAAAAAAAGGTGAACACAATGAGGTGCACTCGAACCTCAACTGCAGGCACTATGTCGATCCCAACGGTGAGGAATTCATCAAACTTCAAGAAAGGGTTGAAGCAGCTTCCCACATCCAGAAGGCGCATTTTTCCCAGCTGAGAGATTGAACTGGGGTAAAAATATAGAAAGAAGCGTCAGTTTCCATATATTACTCATAATGACTGATGAGCACCAGCAATGCATCATGCAGGCAGGTCATACATGTTATGCTGCACATTTAATAAATGAAATGAACGGGGTAAAAATACAGAAATCACACAATTTTTTTTCCCAAGAGCAAAATCCAATGAAAAAGATACAGAATGCACTGTCTGCTTTTATATCTTCACTGTTGGACAAATCATCAAAAAACCTGGTCCTCCTGAATGCTCAAACACATCAATGAATTAAATGTCCTGCAGTGATGAAGTGATATTTTAAGCAATTACGCTGCTTCTTCTTTCTACATCACATCTGCTATACATTTCCAGGCTTCCTGGTTGAGATATTGATACATAAATGCATGTTTTAATTGTGTGTAATATACACTGCAGGCTGTGGGCAGAGTAAAAATCCACTTGTAAACTGATACTGAGTTCAGCCTGGATTTTGTAATCATCAAGTGTGTTTAAGAAAGAAGTAAATATGTAGGAGCTGAAACAAACAAACCTGGTGAGATCATTAAACAACCTCACCAAGCTGAAAAACTGAAGAGAGAGAGAGAGAGAGAGACAGACAGACAGAGACAGACAGAGAGACAGAGACAGAGAGAGAGACAGAGAGAGAGAGAGAGAGAGAGAGAGAGAGAGACAGACAGAGAGAGAGAGACAGAGAGAGACAGAGAGAGAGAGACAGAGAGAGAGAGAGAGAGAGAGAGAGAGAGGGAGGTAGGATATTGAGAGATAGGGAAAGAGATAGAGAGAGAGATAGAGGAATAGAGAGGGAGAGAGAGGGGA
>OOFC01014003.1:0-29108 GCA_900323345.1 Pseudochromis fuscus
TATTCAACTTTTAAACCTTTTCTACTTAAGCTTTTTACTTCTACTCATTCTACTTTTCTATTTATACAACTTCTACTACTTTCTCTACTTTTGTTTGATGGCATTGCAAGGCCTTGACCTTTCAATATTAGTGTTTGACTGATTGGTTGATTGATTGATTGATTAATTGATTAATTATAAAAACACAACTGAATGAAATAAAACTGAACTGATTTATACATGTGTACAGCACTTTGGCCGACCATGCTGTCTCTTAAAGTCCTCTGTAAATAAAGTTGAGTTGAGTTGAGTTAGTACTTTTTCTACCTTTTCTCTATTTCCTACTTCTTCTACTTCTGCATTTCTATGAGTTCTACTTGCGTTTCTATTTGTTCTGCTATTTCTACTTCTGTTGTTTCTACTTTTTCTACTTTTACTTTTCTTCTACTCTTTCTACATTTCTATTTATCCTACTTCTACATTTTTACTGCTATTGGTTCTACTTCTACTGTGTCTACTTTTCTACTAGTTCTACTTCTCTTTCGACTTCATTTGTTCTCTGTTTCTACTTTTGCTTCTACTTTTTATAAATTATTTTCTTTTGAACTTTGCACAGTACTTTGAATTCAATTATGTATGAATAGTTCTAATTTTCCTTAAAATAAAAAGTTGTAATTGATGCGTGTGTCTCATCAGTTTGTCCACCAAAATTACAGTTTAAAATTACAGTTGAAATTTAGGATTTTTTGAACCTATTCCCAACACCATATATGTGCTACTAAAGGATTACTGACAGAGAAGGAGGCTGATACTAAATGGCATGGACTGTTTAGACGTAAATACAAAACATATGATAAAGAAAGATTTGAAACTAAGGAAGTGAAGGATTGCCGGATAAGGACCATACTGGTGATTTTACCAGTTTAACACTATCAACATAAAATAACCTGCATACTTTCTAAAGCTGACATCTTAAAGATTGTGTTTTAAACTTCTAAATTCATTTTTTTCCCCCCAAACATAAAATATTAATCTCAAAAATACCTAACAACTACAGATTATATATTGTGGATTTGTTTTTAATGTGGTTAATTAATTGAATAACAATATTACCAATATACTATTTCCACAAATCTGAATATGTGAACTTAGTAAATCAAAAATATGGCAGCCACCTGTGGTTTATAATCTGTTTGCACTGCAGTCTGCAGCACAAACATGTGTTTCTGCCTCTTTTAGACAACTACACACTTCCTACACACAAAATGCTAAGCAACAATGTGTCGTGTGGTTGATAAAAACAGTCTTAATCCTGCCAGATGACATGTGACAGAGACTTGCTGAAAAGAAGTCCAGGCCTCTGGGTGCAGGCAAAACAGAGGTCATTTCAACCCGATCATATTCAAACAGACACTCGCTGGTCTCTCCACAGAAGGACAGGATTGGTCACTCTGTGCCTTTTGGTGTCTTTGCTCATATGCGTGTCTTGAGAGTTTTTCTCCATGACAGTGTTTTGAAAGGCTGTTCATTTAGTCCTGAAAAAAAGAGAGATCCCATACCTGTGGACAGGTACTTGTCATTGGTATGTGCATCGTCTTTAAAAAGATGTTTCCTTCATGAACAACCCCTGTTTTGAAGTAAGGGCACAAATGTACCAAAAGTATAATACATTGTTCAGGAGTCTGACCACAGCCCTTTTGATGTGTTAAGTACAGTATTTATTGTCCATACCTGTTTTCATCAAACAAATTTTTACTCTTTGTGGATAAATGAGTATTGTAGATTTTAAGATTACATCATTGCATTGCATTGCATCATTGCATGCATTTATTAAAATTGTTTTAATTATTTCAGGGCATGTAACACCAATCATATGTTGTTAACTACACTGATTTACAGAAGTTGAATCTGATTCTGACTCAATTGCTTCTCTAGATCTCAGCCTCAGACCTTTGCCACTAGATGGAGGCAGATGCTTACTGAAACACAGCCGTCAGAGTGGACGCCTTTACTGATAAAAATCTGCCACAACCACTGGGAAAGGTGAATATGACCAAAGTCTCAGATGCAGTGAGAAGAATACAATTACAAGATCTAGTATTAAATAAATTACATTTCTACATTCCTCTGAATTTTACACTGACATGCTCTTGTGTCTTTTTTTGTGATTCAAGGAAAAGAACTGTACGTGTCCTTTTAACAGTAATATTCTCAAAACAATATGGTAGCAGCCATTCATCAGGTGTAGTAATAAATAAATATTTGTGGTATTTTTTTCACTGCACCAAATACACTTGTGGAGATCAAACTTCACATGGGGGGGGGGAAGAAAGGCAGCTATAGATCGAAAATAATGATGCTGTCTTGTTAATGCTTCCTCTGTGTGCAGCGGATCATTCAGTGTAATTTCTAATTAACACATTGCTATTTACTCTGCTGGATCATTAGGCCTCATCACAAAAGGATAATCCAGGCAAATTGAGAGTTTATGCTTCCCTTCCACCTTCCACTATGGTGCTGTATGCTAATGAGTCATGTTGAAATTATCTAACAAATTAAGACAAATGTCGCCTGTTTAGCCAAGAAGGAAAAAAAATCTAGTGAGCCAAGTTATACCATTAACATATGTAACAACAGGGTTATAAGAATCTATCCTAAATAGAAATGTGACTTTAGATGTCATTTTTATTTTTGCCTCTGTCCTCACTTTTGACTTAATTTTGTGGTGAAATTGTAAATAATGAGGAGGTTGATTTTTGCCAAAATACCAAATACAGAATAAAATATGGTCAAGCCAAAAGGAGCAAGTGGAAAGTAACCATACTGAAAGAGAAATATTGTTACATATATATGTTTTATTTCCTCAATATTCAATTACATGAGTGTAAGCAGCTATTGTTACATGTACAGTAATTTTAATTTACCACAGTAGTTGAGGTTTAAACAATAAAAAGTAAAAGGGCATTGTCTGATCTAGGATGTAAAAGTGAAACCAGAACTCCAGATGTGGAGTCGACCCCTCTTTTAATCATGAAAGGAGGGATGAACGTTAAGATCAGAAATGGAGGCTGTATCCTATTTGTGGAGCACAATCATTAGGAAGGTTCTCCAACCAATTTCCATAAGTGGGGTAGCGGGAAGTATTTAGGCTACTCGAAGTATATCACTAATGAGAAAAGACAAAAAGGATTCATGTGCATGTTTTATGCAATCTCTTTTTGGGTGTAGATGAATAATTATTTATGATTGCAAAGCCTAAAAGGGAGGCAAGAAGATAGCAACTGCAAAGAGACTGGTAAAAAATTTAAAGAGGAAGTTAAATGAATATTTAAGGGAAGATGAAATATTTAATGGAAACAAATGAGCAAAACATTTAAAACGGCATGATAAATAGTAGTGAGTGCCACTAAAATGGCCCTCATAATTTGTGCTATTTGCTGCAGTAGCCGCAAGGTCTCACTCATACTTGTAATTGTGTGAACTGAGGACTCAGACGATTGTTTTCAGCACGCCAGTCATGATATGAGGACATTGTGTCTCTAACCCAGAGCTGACCTCCTGTCTGAGAAATATTAGCCTTTGATTCAGTGCAGTTTGTACTGATGCCACGAGGCAGAAACAATTCATGTTTTATTGACCTTCTTCATGCTGAGGTTAAGGTTCTGAAAAAAACACATAATGACATAAATTCAGAATTTGGTTGCGGTTAATTTCTCAAGAGACATTCTGCCAAAGGAGTTATCATAACATCAGTGTTTGAGCCTGATACTCACATCTACTGCACATTTAGTTTAGTTTTTACCTACCAGCATCAGAAGCAAAAATAAATCTGGAGTATGTATCAGCGCACGTTCATTTGTTTTCTAAATGTGAAAATAATTAAATCCGCAAACAAATAATTATTCAAGTCAATGAGAACAATTATCTCAAAGACGCCTCTGAGACTTGGATGTGCATACTGAATTGATTAATTATCTTGCTGAAGATAATTGAGTGGAGCTAGATTTTTGACTGCTTCCTTTAAACACACTCTTGCCTCCATTTTGATCTCAGAAGGAAAATCATCTGCACCATCACTTACAAAATCTCCTCATTGGAAAGACTTTTGTGTGTGTTCTCAAAAAAAAAAAAAAAGTCATGACATATGATACACTTTAGGAGCTGTATTTATAGTTTCTGCACTCATCTACAGCTGCTGTACATCATTCCTGGATCATAAGAAACAAAATATAAAAAAAAAATATCCATGGAAAGAAATAAAGTGCTGTTCACCTCTTAGTTAAACTTCATGAACCTTAGGTTTTACAGCATATTCTAATCTTTATTAAATTGCCTATTAAATTTATTACAAATGTAGCTGCATTCTGACCTGTGCTCATCTGTCCAAGTTCAGCTTTGTCAGTGACGCTGTGTCATGCCCTTACTAACCTGTGGGCAGACTATTACTTACTTCTGAGCCAGTCAGAGATCATTACCTCTGTGAATGATGGCGAGGCAGCCTGAGCCCAACAGCTTTATTTCCCAGCTCAACTCGGCAGACGCAAGCCATCACATCCTGTTAACAATTCCATGGCTCCAACCACAAAGATAAGCTCCCTCAATCAGCTCCGTCTGTCTCAATCGCCACTGAAGGGCCATCAGTCATCGCCATCCGTGAACAGAACCCTCCTCATTCACTTGTGATTGACACCGTTTAGATGATTCAGCCAGAATCGCCGGGCTGTTTATTTCCTCTGCGGACCAGTGTAATGTTTTCTGATTAAGGGAGGTTCATTAAATATTTATCTTTGATATCAGCATATTCAAGTTCCTGCAATCAGTCTTTTCACTGTGAGCAAATATTGGGCCATTTCATGTGAAATCTTACCGAGATGAATGAAGTCAGAGGCTTTGACATTTTAATCCGAGCGAACATACGAAGCCAATTGTCACTGTCAGACCACATGAAGGTCATTTCAATTGTTAAGAATCTGCTTGCCATAACATTTACTCCATGTATCCTAATGGTTCATTTACATGCGAGATCCGGTTGATATTTTATGTATAAGCACACATTCTGTTCAAGGCCTTTTATTCTATTAACCTGTCCTGTCTTTATTAGATCCTTTCTAAGATAATTCCCATATGGCTTAGCCTTTGATAAATATGCTTTTAGGTCTATCTAATTAATGCATTCCACTGTGATTTTCTTCACTTGTCACCCACTCTTTAACCTCATAGCGAAGGAACAGACTTTTCCTACTCAAATTAAAGGTCCTCTGAGATGCTGTACATGTGTGAGCTAATGATGTAGTGCGCTGTACAACCTGATATCGTATCTTGAGGGGCTTGTTGAAATGTTTTGAGTATAAATGAATAACATGACCTCACTATTATGGAGTGTGGATATATTCCGAGCAAATATCTTTTAGTTTATTGCATTTTGAATTAAGTGATAATTTAGTTTCAGTTTGATTACCCTATTTAAGTGTTTTCACAGATGTCTAGTTGTGTTGTGTGTTTTCATCTGTGATTGTAGGGCTTCAAATATGGAGTTATTGTTGCCAAATAAACATTGATAGTCTTTGATTATTTGCATTAAATATAGACACTGGACTCTCTGTTACGCTTTAATTGGGAGTATGACTTTACATTCATTTGAGCAGAACAAAGCTACATTTAGATTCATATGGGCACAGACCAACAAAGTAATGGCATGGTGTTGAGACAGCATTTTCGAAGGGGCATAAGAGAATAGACCTTCACTAAGTCTACTATTTCCAAATTAATTAAAGCAATTCAGCATTTTTAAATGCACTGCTCAATTTTTCCCTTTTCTGCCAGAATAACTGCAGTTTCCAGCCATGTGACCAAGGGACCATTCATAGGTATAATGAATGGGATAAGACTCGTGGCTATTTTCATAACTATTTCTGCTTATTAAGAAAAAGGGCAGCTGTACTCCTAAGTAATTACAATACAATATGTTGCATTAGATGTGTGTTTGATTTTTTTCAATAACACACCATGCCATTATTTGCAGGAAAAGTATCTTAGCAGCTTTAATATAGTTAGAATTAGCCAACTGTCACTTAATATAAAATATGAAATGAGGCTAAACAGAAAGAACAGTTTTAAAAAGTCACTAGATGATGTGTTTTTTAGCCCTGCGATAGGCTAGCAACCTGTCCAGGGATAGGCTCCAGCAGACCCCTGTGACCCAAGTGTGGAGTAAGCAGATATAGACAATGGACGGATGGATGGATGGATGGATGATGTGTTTTTTGTCTCCATGGTAACGAGGTCCATGGTACCGGGTGCTAAAGCAGAGTCTTTTCAAACAGTACACTTAGTCTTTTTACACATCCAGGGCAAAGGTTTTTGAATGATCAAAAGCATGGACGAAAAAGACACAGATTTATATTTTTGTGACAGAGAATACAATAATTGTGTTTTTTGTAGTATTTCCACCCCGTACACATTGAATAATATCTACGTGTAGACACATATGAAGCTTTTACCTTCTGGGAAGCAAATGATTTCCCTCTATCAACATGTACAATTACCTGGTCACATTATGAAAATAAAAACACGACATGTGTTTTCTCAGCACAGTTAGCACAACATCTTACAGCACACTGTTAATTGTCACAGTGTATTAAAACTGAACTGGTTCTGATTTGCTTCATAACTATTGTTGACATTTCTAATAATTTTCAGGAGAGGTACTGTTGGTACTGTTTGGTAATGTTTATTGATACTGTTGAAATAATAACTAGATGAATTCTGTCTGATTAAGTTCACATGATCCACATTTGTCATATTTGTATAAAACACTGTTTACATCAGGATTGATCAAAACTAAATTGACCATAGGTGTGAATGGGAGTGTGAATGGTTGTTCGTCTTTGTGTTAGCCCTGCGATAGGCTGGCAACCTGTCCAGGGTGTACCCCACCTCCTGCCCAATGATAGCTGGGATAGGCTCCAGCAGACCCCTGCGACCCAAGTGTGGAGAAGCAGGTATAGACGATGACTGACTGACTGTTTACATCAACACTATTGGTACAATTAGAGTGAATGTGCCATTAAATCAGGTTCACTGAGGACACTTACCTAAAAGACCATCACTCTACTTTTACTACTAACTTAGTAAAGAGTTACAATATTATTTAGACAAAATAGATTTTTTTATACTTGAGTCAGATATCAAACAATCATATCCTATCTTAGTACAATCTTTTGTCAAAATGCCAAGAATCGTTCTAAGTCAAAGACCGATCAACCTCTCTGCCAACACGAAACTCTTTGAAACACGCTTTTAATTTAGCATGTCAGAAAATCCCACAGTTAACTGTCAGTGCATGCAGCTCAGTGATGGGAAAACACAAAACTTATAATTACTCTTTCTGTCACTTTTTTACAATCAATGTTTAAGTTACCATCCATACAAAACAATAAATATTGTGCACAAAAGCTTCTATCTTCCCTCCCTGGCTTCAAGCTCTCTAAAGACTTTATTCGCCATTACAGCCAAACAGTGTAACTACAAGAATACTTTTCCTTGTCTTTTAAAAAGATGAAATATTTTCTCTGCTGTGTAATTCTCCTCTCTGTATTTCGAGAGATACTGACCTAAAAAGGTTGATCAAAGACTGTTGGAACTCTACAGCCTGCAGCAACCAATAAATTGGTCCATTCGATGTTTTGCACTGACAAATTATTCTCCAGAGTACTAACATTCTTGGTAGCAACTCAATTAGCAAGAGACAGATGTAGCAAGAATTCACATTTATGTTTCATAGACGTTTCAATATTTTATTATTTCAGTGCATGTTGGCACAGACCCTTTTATGTCATAGAAATGATAACTGTTTGCTAATTCTCGCATTAAGTGGTAGTTGTTTTGGTTGCGGATTTGTGGGAAAGCTACACTCGACCCTTTAGGCTTTAACACAATGTTGGAACGGCCCTGAGCATCCATATGTTTTAATTTAACTGTTGAAAGCCAATATTTCTCATTGCCGAGGGGAGACTGATCCCACTCACTGTCAGTGTGAGGAGATATGTCGACAAAGGAAAGTGAAAAAAAATATATATAACACTTTTATTGAAACACTCTATGGTGTTAATATATTCAAACTTCATGAGTGAGTTAAAGCCTCAGCATGCAACACGACTGATTTAAACATGTCATCTTTTTAGTCATTTAATTACAATAGACACTGCACACATTCAGAGTTGTCTAAAGAGGGAAAATACAGGTTTTATTTTTTTCTTCCTGATCTTTGCACAAGGGAATATACACTGTCATTAATATTTATAGGTCCCTCTTGTCTCTGTTTGTCATATTAACCCTCAGAAACAATGGTGACCTTTTTGCACGAAACTATATGGTTAACAAGGAGTGATCTCCCTGCTATTCAAGCATCATTTACCTCAAAAGGCATGAAAATAGTAAGCTTTACATCACAACTCAGTGAAGACAGGTGAGCGCTTCTTCATACTGTTTTTATTTCTTTATATATGGATCATTTCAACATTTTAATAAGCTTCTGTTCTTAGTGGGCATTAATTCTTCAGTGTATTGTGCCTGTGTACTTGCGGATTACTGAGCATCAACAACATAAATATATGATTATACTAGTGTTTTGAAAATCAAACATTAGGGATTACTACCTTATGTCACAGGAACTGAATCCAGTGAGGTATGATGTACTGCGACTGTATCTCCACAGATACAAATAACATTTTTCTAAACAAGCTGGCACGTGGCGGGAGCAAAACACATGGCGCCTCTTTCTGTTATGCAAATATGAAATTGAACCAGAGCACAAAACAGCTTTATAGTCTTACTGTACATTTGTTGAGAGCATCTGAGAACACCAGACTGCATAATTAACTTCCAATGAAACGTTCCCTCGAGTCTGTCCTCTGCTTTATTAACAAAGTAATGAAGCAATATTTAATTGGCCATTTCATTGTAAACCAAATTAGATAAAAAGACACTGGGGCACACTGCTGAAGAATATGATGTACAGTCTTCTGTATCTTTGTATTTGTCATGACATCTGACATTATGGCAAATAAGGCATTTATATTTCTCTCATTAAACATCTGACAAATACACTGGTTGATTTACTGTTAGAAAGGGCTGCAGGAAAGTCAAATACTACATATATTTAAGTGTAGGACTACAATGAACTGCTTAATATAAGTCTGTGTTTGTCTTCACTGGTATGGATTGAGACTATGTGAGTATATCAGATGGATTTGAAATGTATTGTTAGCTGTAAATATCTTGAGCCAACTTAAAATATAATAATAATAATTGGAAATGTTGTTATATGTATATTTTGACACATCATTTTCAATATGTTGATGAGATAATGTCCACATGCAGCAGTGAAAATAAATCCCTATTTTCCCCACTTTTTATTTTTGTTTGCATTCTCATAGGTGTAAATATTTGAGATAACCTTATTGCACATATTCTACGTAGGTACTTTACACAGTCTTTCAGCTCACAGGTACATAGTAAAGATACAGAGCACTGCTCTAAAACATGATTTGTGGCTACGGCAGCTGATGAAACATGGTTTCAGTGCTCATCACAGTCTGAAATGGATCTGTTTAAAAATTTAGATCAAAGTTAAAGTTAAAAAAAAAAAGATGTCTTTGTGGCACCATATGAAAATGTCTTACAGCGTAGCTTAAAGAAGACAACCAAAGGGTTGAGGAGTAGTCGAGAGGACATCAAACAGTTTTGCCTTCTACGAAAGAAATCTTAGAGAATTTCTGTATAAGCGAGTGTGGCTTTTTGCTGGCAGTGATTTCAGCAGCAGGGAGGCAGGAGTGGTGAACTACCCAGATAGCCTTCCTAACCACAGACCTCACCCACAATGGATCATTAGGACTGTGCCAAAGAT
The DNA here is from genome assembly GCA_900323345.1 of Pseudochromis fuscus. Classification (NCBI taxonomy): domain Eukaryota; kingdom Metazoa; phylum Chordata; class Actinopteri; family Pseudochromidae; genus Pseudochromis; species Pseudochromis fuscus. The sequence continues at coordinate 9,887 of OOFC01014003.1, forward strand.
GGATGGCAACTTTCTGCACGACTTGCTGGCCACCAGTGTAAGACTAGGGCCCGGGCTTTCCTCTGGTCCCTTGGCCTGCCTGCTGACCTGCTCCTGTGTCTTAGTTAACATTCAGGAAGCCCTGACCTGAAAAGCAGGCTTGGCAGCAGAACCAAGGTCCCACTCTCCCCAAAGAAATTAGGGGTGGTAATCTTTCAGGAACAACTCGCTAACCTTCCCAGACCATGTAAATGTAATAGATGCAGCTGATTGCCCTGCTTCTGTTCTGCAGTCCCACTGTGTCTTGCTGTCACTGGCCATGCCAGGTAGTGTCCAATTTGTGTGTATTTGACAGCTCAGAGGTGACAAATGACGGCTGGGGCTAAAAGAAGGTTACATTTAAACACAGCCCAGGTCAATGGGGTAGATGGCTGAATGCTAAATCATTGTCAGGGAAACTAATGATATAACATTATAAAACAACAGGGCACAGTAAATGATAAAGTGCAGGATGTCATGTTGATACTATAATCAACCAATGTCTGTTTCAACCGCACATTCATCTTGATTTTACATTCACATATTCCAGTTGCTGCTGAGTGGAAGCATCGAGGAATCCCATTCAAACGGCTGTTTATGCAGCTGAATCCTTTTTGTGTGGCTCGACAATATTGTGACATATGGCTCCTCGCAACAATATAATAGTGATACCAGAGCTGGAAATGTAACGACCATTTACAGCCTTTATGGGGTAATACTGCTGGGATGTTTCAGTTTTACTGTAATTAAAACACAAAATACACTTTGTTTTGCATTAGAAACAAATATTTAATTCGCCGTGTCTAAGATGTGTTACACCTGCTGTAGCAATTTCAAAAACACACAGGAAGTCTGAATAACCAACACAGAAAGAGCCTGGGAACCCAAGCACGAGTTATGGCATCTTGACAAGTCTTTAAGTAATTCTTACAAGAACAAACACCCTTAGGCTCACTTGCTTCATTGCTTAAGTCAAAACAGAGGGTATATACAGCCACTAGACTGCCACAGAAATCAGACAAGTACTATTTGGCCACCAGTAGGAGAAATATTGTCTATTCTGTTGCTGAAAATTGAGTAGACAATATGAATTTGGTCTCAGTTAATCCAGTATATCTTAGATTTTTTTATTTACTACAATGTATAGGTATAGGTAGTAGCTAATAACCATTAATACAATCCTTGTAGCTGGAGGTTATGTGGACATGGAGTGTCCAGGAAGCTCAAGGACGGCTCACACTCCCAGATTAAACAACATTCACTCTCTGTCAAATGCCCAGCTCCCAAAACTGCCAAGCCAGAGGAAAATGAGCCCCCACACGACCCTCGCTGTGGATGACAGGAGAAAGCACAAGACAGTTGTGCCTGAAGGAGACCCAGGATAACGAAATAATCTTTAATCTCTGTCCCTTCAAGGCACTTTCAACACCTGTTATTCTTGATGGCATTGTGAGAGAGGGTGGCTCGCAGATTCATTTTAAGCCTGGTAATTATTACACTAATTATTCACTTCAGTGTGGGGTGATTACCAGTCCTCGTTCAGGTGAATACCCGTCCGCGTGCACACCAGCTGTGGCCAGAGCAGCTTGGTGGAACAGTTGTTCCTCTCCTTTTTCCCTTGCAGATATTTGACCTCTTGTCATGTTTGCAATCTGTACTTTGGGGGGAGGAGAGAAAAACAGCCTGAAACTTTTAATTGCTCAATAGAAACAGTAGTGAAAGGCACAGGTTTGGCCATCTGTTCAGCCCACACCATCTCTTTAGCAAAGAAACTTCCTATTTATACATGTTACATGGTTTCCATTAGCCTGTGTGATGGATCTGCAGGACTTTGGTATTTCTATTAACAGAGTTGTTGCTATGCCATCCTGCGTAACAATGAGAAATAGTTTCTCTTAAATTAATGAGTACTCATAGTATTTTTTTTCTGCTTCTCTTAAATAATTGATGAACCAAGATATATTCTTTTCATTTAACGGGATGCATTTATAATCACAGCTTGGGGGTCCAAAAGCCTAAAGACAAATATTTCTGTTCTTTGACTAGATTTAATTCAATTAGTAGAAATACAACATCAAATACTATGCCTCCATTACCAGATCTTTCATGTTAAAAATGAGTATCATGAATATTGCATCTTTGGTCATATGAAAACAGTTATTCTCTGATGCCATCGAGTTACCAAAAAAAAAAAAAAAAGTAGCAGTAATTTCCATTTATTGCACACATAGTGGTAAGTATTAGATCAGAAACTTTCAGTTGTGATGTTCCTGTCATCACACCTTTTGTTTTAATATGAAATGGGACAATATCTTTTAGATGAAATGATCAGATGTTGTTTGGGTGTGAAATACCTTATATCTAGATAACATTCTCACTAATTATCACAGTTTCTGAATTTTCTGGCTTAGGATCAGGCTATATTTCATATTATTTATAAAAAAAAAGATCAAAACCAGCACTGTATTTTTTTGACCCCTTACTTCCTGACAGTGACACCCACACTCAAGCCAATGTCTCCTTAAGATATAACAAATAAAAGAAAGAAGAAACATTTATTTTTTATAAGCATGTAATTGATTATAAAAAAACAGCTCAGACAGAAGTCAGTGGTGCATTATTGGTTGTGCAAGTAATTTATTTACAGCTGTTGACACATTTAAAACGCTACATTCAAAATGAGGGATCATCTTTCCAACTATGAGTTTGTCAGATGGGTTTTTTCTTAGTTTGTCAAATCAAGGTGAGTCAGGCTTAGGCTACTCAAACAGTGCTTGTTAGGATAAACACTGTGTTGGTTTTAGCCTCTGCATGGGATTTGTTGACAACAAGAGAAAACTTTAGATTGTCACTGTGACTTATCCTTTAAGCACACAACCTAATACAGGCCTCTGTGTAAACAGTTGAAATGATGGTGCACACTTAAAAAAAGCATGTGAGGAAATGAGATGGGACGTAAGAACATGTGTTTTTCCCATTAAAACGGTGTAATACTTGATCTCAATCACAACAAATAATCAGCTTGTAATAACTCCAATGATTGAGGTGTTGATATAAAACATTTATACATTTCAGGATTATACAGACATATTTGCATCTAAAAGAATATCCTCAAAAGCCAATTAATTTAGTTCTTTGATAAAGCCATTAAAAAAAAACTCTCCAGCTCCGAAAAATAAAGAAATATATAAGATATAGTTTCTCACACACTAGATACAACATGTCTTGATGCAACACAACCACACGCTGGAATAATTCATCCACCTACTACTAACCTTGAAGAAACTCAAATGGCAAAACAATTTCTTTTGAAGTTACAAAAACAGTGAAAAGATTTTTTTTCTCTGCTGCAGGTCAGATTTCAGTGTCTCCGGCAGCACTGCTGAAATATAAATGCTCTGTAACACCGTGTCTGCTGATTGCTATACTCTCTTGGCAATGTCAATTTTGTGGAAGTACTTGCAGATTAAGTCAGCAGGATGTCAAGAGCCCTTGTAGAAGCTGCTATCTTGTTTTAGCGAAGGGTCCGAAAGCCCTTGTCTATTACTGGAGACACCCCAAGGACAGATGTTTTAGGCTTAGGGGAGTGATAGAGAATAATAGCACATTAGATTCCTAATGTATCTTGGATGCAGGACTCGGGGGAGACTGAACTCCTGGGTAATCCAAATTCATCTCTCTTTCTCTCTCTCTCTCTCTCTCTCTCTCTCTCTCTTGCTCTCTCATTTCCTCCTTTCTTTCTTGTCTTTCTTCGCTCTATCCGGAGTTGGGTCCTCTCTGCCTCTTGAGGTGCTGAATCTTAGCCTGAAGCTACATGCTACACAGTCCATTCATCAAAAGCGTGACCCTCTCCAGTCAGGGACGGGATGCTACGGACTAATGAACTCAGCGCATGGTATGAACGTATGTGTGTCATGTCTTTATACACAGGGGAGGGAATCTTTACTTATTAGGGGCCATCATAACACATAAACCACACCAAACACAAGAGTCCTCTCTGTCTGCTGTTCCTCTATTGTCATTGTTCTTGTTTTGGATGGGAAATTATTTAACTAAGAGCAACACTGAAAGGCTGAATGTCATGTGTGATGTTGAACGGCTTCAAAGGCCAATAGACACAAAGAAATAATGTTTTAGTTTTTTTTTTTAAGGCAGAAAAAGTACCTGCAGGTAAAGTTTTGACACTTAATATTTTGTCAGTTTGTTCACACTAGGACTCTCTCTGGTAAATATATTGTCATAAAGCTAATATGTAATGAACTGCGCTCAGGCAGCATTCCCCTTTGGAGTTTTTTTATTGTCATATATCATATGTAAATTGGGGATAAAGGGATTTTCATTTTTTTTGTCTCAGCATGAATCTGTGTGATGGACTAAACATGTGCTAGCTGTATAAAAATCACTGTCCCAACCCCCCTCACCACCAGCATGGAGCCCCCACCCCCATCTCCAACCCCGGGCCAAGGGTACACCTTGATGAGTGAAGAGGGAGGCTAATTCAGTCCTCAGGCTTAATTAATCCTATGTCTTATTTGATGAATGGCTCCCAAATTGTGCTGTAATAGTGGTATTTTTTGTGGAGGGGGCTGCGGAGCGGCATGTTGACACGGAGCGAGGAGAAAGTCAAAGTCGGGACTTCCGAGAGGCTTGACTTAGGGCTTTGTTTGCAAAGTTGTTGTCCTCTGTGGACAGTTTAAGCCCCGTCCTCTGACGTCAGGCCAGCTGCGGAGACTGATGGTATGCTGTAGGGAACATGTGTTTATGGATTTCTTCGAGCTAAGATCACTACAGGAGTCCACTTCTTTTGTCCCACGCTGGGTTTGTCACTTTTTTGCCAAACATGATTTGTTGTCTGTAAATACAGAGCGTGCCCTGTGATGTTCTTCCTGTTTTACATGAATATCTGCCTCAGGGGGGCAACACATTACAATGATAAATCCCATGTTTGACTTTCTAATGGGAGGTGCCTAAACTATTCAAAACCAACAGTTTTTCTTTATGATGAATTTAAACAAGATGCTGAATTGTTCAGTTGTTTGACCAAGGTTAGAGTTAAATGTATGGGGTGTCGGAAACATGTCATGTGTCTGACTTGAAAGTAAATATTGTATTTTATTGGAGAATTTTATTAGTATCCCAGCACAATGATTGTTTAATACAGGAATTGTGATATGTAGACTAATATCTATGTTGTAAATGTGCCCAGAGACCATGTGATATCGGCAGTACCCACAGATCCAAGAATCCTGCATTTTCCCTCTTTAATACGAATCCTTTGTCAAAAAGCCTTCTGCTTTCAGTATGCATTGTCCTAACAGAGGTAGCACTTAAAACTAACGATGCCATAAATATTTCTGGCTAATGTGGCAGGCGTAAAAAGGAGCTTTGGCGGGTGGGGTGAGGGTCTGGTGATTTGAGAGGGACGATGATGAGATTCGGTGGCCTAGCCCAAGCAATGAACTTGATTAAACTAATCTCATCTCTATCAAAGCATCACTCGGATCCCCCTTGTGCTATTATTCATGGCAATGGGATAATTACACTGAGATGCATGGGGCCAGACAGATAGTACTGTGACACGGGCCCTCAGACCCTGGGCTATGCCTCCACTACAGCGCACCCTGTTCATTTTAAACACAGATTAATTATGGTCAATGGGATGGTTCACATCTGTCACTCTTAGTGAGAAAAATGGAAATTATTGCCCTCAAGATGATAAAGGATCTATATTAAGTCATCTTCCAGTCGGAGGTTCAATAGGGATGAATACAATCAGCATTTTAATTCTGACATCAACATTATGAGTGTCAGAATAATGAGGAAAAACACACTAGTGTTGATAGTGATTGTACCAAAAAACTCACATGATTGTTTACTAAACCAAAGTACACGGAGAGAATGATGTGTGTGTGATATGGACAGTGCTTTTATTATGAGGATAGATGTCAGTAAGTCAATCAATAATGTCACATCTACATTTAAATGTTTGCATTGTATTATGGGGAATAAATATACCTGTATACATGCAAACGATAACTTATTCATGTCCTAAGATATAGATTTAGTTTTATTTTTTGAAGGAAAAAAGGTCTGAGCTTAATGGGATTTCAAACTTCCTCAAGACTAATATCTAAATTTATGCTGTTAAAGATATATTAGAGTCTTCTGATTACATTTACAAATATTTTTCTTTTCAAGTATTTTTTTTTAATTAATAACAACCACATAAATAATTGAGGAAAGTAATTTTTATGTAATCAACTCAGAGGTGTTTGTGTTACAGCGCTACTGCCTACACACATCAGTAGTTTATAGTGTCTTTAATTTTTTTCAGGCTTCTTTAAAGTTGTTTTTTTCTTCCTTAAATGGAGACTGTGGTAAAAGATATAACAAGTTAGTCCTCCTCCATGAGTTCAATATCAATATAACCCCTGGCAGATCAGTTGTTCACAGTGTGTTTTAATGGGCTTAATGTATTTGTTGTGTTTTTGTTTTTGATGGCTGGTTTAACACAGAACGTGAACATTTGATCAGTAAAGCAGTAAGGGCTTTGTAGAGACCACCTGACACACACACACACACACACACACACACACAGTTCCACATACAAACCTCGAGGGACTCCTGAGGGACAACATGCAGTGATGAACAGACACAAGCAATAGACACCCAGCCTGTGTAATTATCTCCTGGAGTGGTGTATGTAGTCGGTGAGCTCTGCCCTGCGACGACCGGAGCCGTGTGGCCCTCAGTACTCGTCTGCAGGTTGTTTTTTACCACCACAGTGATTGGGCTTCTTCCTTCATAAGCCCCAAGGATGTTTTTCTGCAGCTCAGCCTTTCAACTCTGTCCCCGAGGACTAACATCTAGTCACTGACAACTGACCATACCACTTGAAACTAACAAGATTATTTGGTTGCACAGTATACAGGCTTTCCCCCTTTTTTTTTAAAGTTGTTGATAGCTACCTGAGAAGATATTTTTTTGTTGTTAGTTTGTTGTTAGTATACAGATCAAAAGCTGTTTCACAAGCATATGTGACTGTAAAATTTAGGTTTATTATAATAAACAGGCCGTGCCCAGATGTGTACAGGCGTGTTTATTTTCTTCTTCGGGGGTTTATATATTGAATTAAAAGTGCATATTAATTAACACCCCCTCTTTGTGCAGTAATTCTTTATATTTGGATGTGGTCCAATGCAGTAAACATGCTCTCAGATGCAAATGTTTATTGCTGTGTTGTTTGTAATAGCCACCTTTCATTGAACCAGCATTTTATTTGCTCTGACACAACAGTTACAGATTGCAAATAAAGAATATTTAAACTTGAAATACAAGAGGTGAAACTTAGAGGAATACACTTTTAATACAACCCTGGGTTTACTTTGTCCATTATTATTATTATCTGGTATTTTATTCAACATTTCAGTTGCTGAGATTTGGTCTTACAGTGGCTTCACCGGACTTGAGACGATAAGACCGGCTGTAAAAAAATGTTTAATCATGTGATGACACTGAATGTATTAATTGATCCTATTGATTTACATCCATCAGTCACAGTTATGGACATTTTTGGTGTGTTTACAGTCCCTTTGTTTTTACTCTGTCTCTCAGTTTCTACATATAAAATGAAGCTCCATGAATGTTTCTAGCAAACAGTCAGAGAAAAGGTCCAGAGCTCAAAAACAGCAGAAGAATCAAGTATTGATCTTTTAACCTGGAGGATATTTTTCCCTGGCACTGACGTGTACTACAATGCAAGCTCCTTTGTTTTCTCTTATCTCCACAAACTCATATAATGCTTCTGATGTTTCTTCTTCTTTGGTATTGCCTTTGATGTTGATGTACTGTCGCAGTCAAAACAAAAAAAGCTACAGTGCTCATAAAACCTCTCGCTATCTCAGACCATTTAGCTTTGTTGTTGCTGGTGTGGTCCATGCTGTACAGAAGAACTCATCAGTGTCCTCACTTTCATAATTAACATGACTCTGATATACTATATTGGTATTGTTTTTGTTTTTTCATTATCATCACATTAACTTTTACTAAAGAACATATTATTGAAAGACTTGAGTCTTAGTTTGATAATGATTGTCCACTTAATCCTTTCACACATACAGGAACAATTAATTTTGTCTTATAGGCCTCTGCCTTGTTCATTGTTCTGTCCTGTATGTACTGTTCTCATCATGTCATCGTGGAGTGACACTGCCAACAGTCCAACGATGCCAAGAAGGTAAAAGTAAAGACGGCTTTTTATGAAGTGTAGTCTTACCTCTGCTGTAATTTTAAAGCATGAAGACAAAGGAAATCAGGCTTGTTAGAGCTCGATAACAACAACCGGAGTTGTTATAGAAAAAATGTAATAAAACACAAAATGTAATAGCTTTTTTCCCCAATATACACACACACACACACACACACACTCACATATATATATGGGGATGGGGCATTTGTGTATGATGCTACACGCTACATTGAAGCAACAAGCCCTTTAATCCATAAATAACTGACTCACTCTATGATATAATATAATTATTACACTATTAGGTGAAAAATATTTTGCCTGCCCCATAATGTAATAATGGTATTAAAGTGTTTACGTTTTGGGCTCAGCATCTCGTTACATTATCGACCAGTTATTACATTTTGGGTTTTATTACATTTTTTTCATCACAGGTCAGATTGTTGTTACATTTCGGGCTCTAACATGGCTGTTTCTTTATTAATAAATTCTGAACGTTTGCAGGGATAGTAATGTTGCATTTAACCAGTGTCTTGATGATGATGTGAAATAGGATGTGATGTGGCTTTGTGACTGAACTCAAACTAAATATAAAGTCAAATGAAGAACAACAAAAGTGTCAATAATTTTCAATCAAATTCTTTACTTTCTAGACTCTGTATCAGCTACACCCATATTAAACTGAGTGTTTTACTTACCTACAGAGTAGTAGAGCTGTACCAGGTACAGAGTGTTATATTGAAGGGTTATAGCATGAGAACAGTCTTCATCAGGCTGAACAGCACCCACATAAAACCAATCCTTGCATCTTTTTAAATGTTTGGTTAATAGTAAACAGAAATGTGTGTTCACCCGAAACAGGCATTTTGCTACATGTACTGGCTTCTACTCAGTGTGGAGAGTTGAGTATTTGGTCCAGCCTGACCTGCTCTTTTTTTCCCAGTATATTTAGAGAGATGAAACACCATCTCCTGGACAGCAATGCTTATCAAAGCTTCAAATTCATTCACACATCTTGCTCACATCTTTGGACCCATGGAGTTTTTTGTTTTTTTTTAAGAAGCCATCAGCAAGTTTTCCTCTTCTGTCTGTATAATAGATTTAAATGCATGAGGCTCCAGTTTCCCACAAAACTTTGTCCCTCAAGATGCTCCTGGTATCTTTCTGTCTCTGCCTTGTGTCTTATTTTCCTTTAGCTTCTCACTCCTCTGCTCTAGTTCAATTAAATACATCCCAATTGAAATGACACCATCATCCTCATTACTCATCACTGCTCAGTTTCCTCAGAAGACAGTATGACCACAGTAAATCTCATACTCATTGACACATTGAGTCACATTAATGGCAAATAAATAAGTTGAACCAAGTTGAAACTGAAAGAACTTTGAAAAGCTTGTTGAGTATTTTTGAGTACATGACATCTGAACATGTTCATGTATTTGTATCATTTAGAGCAAATTTAAACAAACGTCTGATAAAAAGCAACTTTACTGAACTATATGTATTTGCCTGCTTAATTGGATGTTGCAGATTTCTGGTATAAAACACACTGTGTGCTTAGCCACACACGAGTGTGCACACACTTACAAACTGTGTGCGATGCTTCTGATTTCCCTTATACAAAATAACAAACTCATCTGGCCAGTTGAGTGCGTTTTACCTGGATCATGTCTTAAGTAAATCAATATGTCTTTCAAGCATGGCTATTAACAGCAGTGTCCTTTCATTTCCCTTTTCTCCATCAAACCACACTAATCCTGATTTACACAGTTTAAAACCTTGGCCACATCCCTTACCTTCCAAGGAGATAGGGTAATTAAATTGGTACTTTTTACAAGTCGTTCTCAATAAATCTGAATAAATTAACAAGGCATTACTAAGACTGCTACATTAAATTTGCATAGTGTGTTTAATGAATATGCAACTGCAAGTGAAAAGGTCTGCTACTGTGAACTCTTGAAATTAGCATAACTACTTCCAGCATGTTTCTTAAATAATGCTCTCATTTGCACATCACTGAGTTGGCTAATTCTAACTTCAGTCAGTGTAGCCTCATAATTAAGACTCTTGCTTTAATTTTTAATGAAGTTTACGTTACATCAATCCTGACAGTAATGAGAGGGACATGGAAACAAAAAGGCTGCTAATAATTAAATTCACCAACCAGTTTGAGGCATAGTAATTCCTGAGGAGAAATTACATGACTAATTATTAATTTGATATTCATACCATTCCATGGATAGACTCACATAACTGCTTGTCCTGGTGCCAGTTATGCTGAAATGCAAAATGCCTTTTCACTGCCCCCATGACTAGGAGGTCTCACATGGATTTTAGTGCACAATTAATCATGTTGACACTCACGATTAAATGCTTTTTATTGGTCCCAATTTATTAGGCCGTATTACCTGAGTTGGTTTAAGGGCTGTTCAAGTCTGTCAGTGAGCTGCGGACATAAACAGAGTAATGATTGAATAACAGTACGGTGGTGATTTGGAGGCAGTTCAGAACTGGAGCTGACTTTCAGCACTTTAATTACACCAAAGGAATCCGAACTCACCCCCCACCAGGCAACACTGTGTTTGTACAAGACTGCATGACTTACAATGTACAGAAAACTTCACAAAGACAACACAGAAAAGTACAAAAACACCTCTGCAAAGAAATACATTGCACGTATTTTGCAAAACATTAGTATGTGTGTGTGTAAGTAACTGTGTTTACCTTCATTTTGCCATTTAAGACTTGTTGACATTAAAATATGGCAGCATTGGATTATTGTGTACATTGTCAACTAGTGCATGTAGTTAAATAAAAAAGACTTGTAGGTGCAGGGAGAAAGAAAAATGACATTAACTTTGTCTTTTCATTTTGAAACAGGGATGTTTTTGATGAAAATGATTCTACATGTAGATCCTCTCCATCCTAGTTGTCACGACAACTGGCTACTCTGCTGAAAGTTAATTATTTGGGATTGTAATAGCTTTGGTTTAGGCAGGGGAACTGAACATTTCCCTTGCTGATAAGCCTGTTAACACTCTGTCTGTGCCTACAGTGGCTGTGACCAATAAAGATTTTTCCTGATATGCAGCAGTACTTGACATTTCATAGGATTCTTCCTGTGCTTTTCCATTTGCGCATTATAATAGCACAAACCTCAACTCTAGATTAAATTTATTTGATAGAAATGTAATTGCATTCTTCTGTGTGCATGCAGTCTGTGTGTATTTCCCATCTATAATTCAAATGCCTTGTCCCATCTGAAGTGCTTGCTCCTGAACAGGTCAGAGTCAACAACATTATTTTCAAGTGTGGACCCTTGAGGGTCTAGTAATCAACATCACAGTTCATCAGTTCTATTACTACTATCCTTCAAAAATAAATCGGCCCATATATCAGCCACAGCGCTGCTTCAAGAACCCTTAATCAACAGAGTTTCAGACACATAAATACATATTTTTCTCTAGACATTAGCAATGCTTTTCAAGGTCTTTGGCCACCAGTTAGGGGCTCCATCCTCACGCTGATGGTGTCACAGCAGTGTGGTGAAATAATGATGCAGAGTCTGTACTCTGCCCTGCCTTATGAGCATGTTTTTACAGTCGCACAAATATTCAAGTCTCGCTTTAATCAATGTGACAAAATCCTTTTTGCTGGGTTGCTTCTTGTGCCCCTTTGATTAGCCGTGGATTAACAGGACCTTTATGCTTTCCTCACTGCACCCATGTTTTCAGCACAGGTTAGCTCCCCTATTACTAAACAAATGAATCAGTGTCTGGAAATGTGTCATGCATATTACCTTTCAGCAGGAGGCACATTCAGCTGGTCAACAATAAAAAGCACTTCAAGGCGTACAATGCAACATTTCTAGTTTCTCTTTAAAGCTCTTTGTGATTTACTGTGATGCTTGTTTATGCTTAGCAATGCAAATCCAAGGCTCACAGTAACGTATATCACACACCAATTAAAACAAATCAGTGGGAATGGCAGCTGGTGATTGGTCGTTGTGCGAGTCACTCGTGAGCAGAGGACTGAACATTGCTGTGGTGGCTGTCTTGTAAAATACAAATAGTAAGTTACATTTAAACAAAGGACCTCATCTCCAGAATACCTCCATCAGAAAGTGCAAAGCTCAGTTTAGGTGTCCTCATTTGTCTCTTTATTTTCTTCAGTGTCCAAAAATGGATGCAAACTTTTTTATTACAATTTTCCGTGATATGTTTTTATTCTTTTACCTTCCCCGTGGGTGTCCCCGGCATCAGCCATGTGTTTTTGTTTACGTGTGTTGTAAACACTCCTGTATTGTTATTGTGTATTGTGCTGTTCTGGTCTTTGGCTCCGTTAACCGTCCGTGGAGACCAGGCATTTCCCTGATGTATAAGATGAAAGACAGAACAAAATGCCCCTCATTTGGTCCCAGTTGGTTAAGTGTATTCTGATCACTGCCAAGGTCTGGATGAACATGAGCCACACAAAGGACCGTGCCTTCCAACCACACAGGCTCACAATGAAGAGGGATTTGCCTCCGTTAGACGTCTTACGCACTAACCCCCAAAGGACAGACGTGTTGGTGGTGTTGCAGAGGACATGTCAACTTTCTCTGAATTGATCCCTGAGTTCAAAGCTTTTTTAAAAAAATGTTTCATCCCTCATTATTCCATGCGTTACAACCTTATAGTGCGGATCGAGGATTGTTTTTGAACCCCCATTTTTTCCTGCAATAGAAATAAAATAGACAGTGCAAATAGAAAGGTTAAAGGTTTGGGGTTAAACTAACAACTCTGACCTCAAGAGGTTGTAATTTTGCTTAAAGTGACCCACTATATTGATCCATTTCCTTCCCTTCAGTTCATATGTCACCTGTCATGTGGGTGGGCTGAGTGGCTGTACGTCAGTGTTTAATGAGCTTGAGATTTTAAAGGCCTCACCCCCTCGACCCTTTAAACTTGGTATACCTTCATTAATATTACTCCATCCTGTGATCTCTTCCTCGTGATCTGTGGTTCTTCATCTCAAAGCCCTCCACCTCGTTTTCACGCTCGGTGAGAAAGATAACTCTTTGTATGTGATTGACCTATGTTAATTCATAACTTTTCTTTTTTGCATAAAAGTCCTTTTATCTTTCCACTTCACAATGAAAGTTCACTCTTCTGTTGAGATTGTTGTTAATATATTATGATCTCACACTGATTAGTATTGCATTATTCTCTCATTTTCAACAATATATACAGTAACCAGGAATTTCCATGATTATTGTTCATGTGGAGGTAGTTTATTATATGGTAATACATGGTATAGTATTCATGCATTTTCTTCTCAATATTGATATGGACTCTCATCTTTTACCCATTTACATTTTTTCATATCTCTTCTTCTTGCTCTTTGCTCTCCTTTCTTTTTTTTTATTATGTATCTGTCAGCTGGCTAAGTATCATGTGTAGTTTAACAGGATGATTTGTTGTTACGGAGTCATCTGTCACCAAAAGCTAAATGATGAAATGAGAGCGAGAGCGGGCACTGTCTTGTCTGTAATGAATTATGCAGGGGGTCAGGGGCCTCTGTTTTGGTTACAGTCGACAGCACAAACACGGACCTCAGGTAGTGCGCTCATCAGTCCTGCTGTTTCTCACCATATGGAGTCAATGAACTGGGACACACCCCTCCTACACACACACACACTTACCAAGCACACACTCATGTGCCTGAAGACAATTTCATAGTGATACAGTAGATAGATGGACAAATGTGTTTATAATAGTCCAATATTATCATAGTGACCCTTAAAAATAACAATGAGTCATTTAGAGATAGATAGATAGATAGATAGATAGATAGATAGATAGATAGATAGATAGATAGATAGAGTACATCATGTAACTACTACTTGTAAAATGATTTTGTTAACTCTCTATTACACTGTCCCCATCTGATGGCCACAGAGGGAAACTGCTGCCTCTGAGTGGTAATGCTACTTAGGAAGAAAATGTTCAAAAACAAAATTTTAAAAATAGAAATTATATCATTTCAAACACCACAAAAAAAATCCCTTGGTGTCCTGGTAAAATAAATCCATCCTCGTGGTCGACATTTCCTCCTGTTTTCACCTCTTTCTGTGTTTAATTGGATGAAACTATTCCCAGACAAATTGAATTAGATGTTCCCGCCTCTGTACAATTGAGATATCTGTTACAGATGATGTGCCGTATAATGAATGCCTAATTTATGTAATTAGACCATTAAGCATAATCCGAGCATATGTTGTGAATGCCCTGAGGTCTTCTTCCAGGTACTCCCTCTGATGTCACCCAGAAACAGCTAATGGACTGGAGGAGGGCTAATAACAATAATAATAATCCCGGGGTTTGATAGAATAAAATAAACAATAATAACCAATGAAGATATTTCCCCTATCATAGGATTTATATTTTGTAGAAATTCGGCTTGAATTCATTTTGGTCAGAATTCATACTCAAGGGGGCAGCATGTGAAGATGGCCTTTAAGTAGTGTGAGTATCCCGTCATGTAGGCTAAATTTGCCATTGAGAAGGTTCTTGTGAGAGCACTCTGTCTGCTAATTAATTGTCATTCTGCTGAATATTCATACCTTATCATCAGCGCGTCCTTAATTGCACCGTAAAACATCCTCTGGGGGCTGAAATCACCGCGGACTTAATTAGAGGCGCGGGCTTATTGGATGGAGCTGGAGAGTCACAGTTTGCAGCAGACAACAAAACTACATGTACCTGCTTTATCTCTTCTACGCTGAGCGTGTGTTTAACACAGAGGTCAGCACATAACAAATCCCCCTTTAAAACACACACACACACTCACAGGCCTGCTAATGGTAATCTGCTGTGGAGAAAATGGGAACAACTCAAATAGAAAATTGCGGTAAAATTTACGCACGTTCCCCGGGATTACAAATGTTTGCCTTGTTTCTACACCTCTAGCGACGATTTGTTTATTTATTGGTTGGTTAATGGCCTAAATCCACATTGCCTGTAGTGTGCTATGAGCCTTATATTACACTCAACAAGCAGGGTGCACTGTACCACCTGAAAAAAAAAAAAGATTTGATATTTATATAAGATTTTTTTTGGTTTCTCCAAATTAAAAAAAAATATTTCAAAAACACGTATTTTTTATTCATTAATTAGTTAATCATATTTTTTTTCAAACTGATCTCGTGAATATTTGTTTCCCTGTGTTATAAACTGCACCCTGAGCTTAAAATTTCTCCTAATCGTTCCCTGAATAGCAGTTTCTTTCCCTCTCCGTGGGTCTGGGTGGCAGCATATCTCAACTCGATTCACTGTGACAATATTGTTTGGCTATCATTCGCTGCTTTAGGATGAATGGCATCGATCCTCTTTTAACAACATTTGTTTCCTATTGTGTTCGGGGGTGCAGCAGAGGAGGGCAGACGTGTGAAAGTGGCTGTTTGATTCTCTTTTTCATCCCCATGACCTCAGCTTTTGTGTCTCGTCACCCTGGGAATGTCACGCCTCACTACTCTACTTTAAGATGTTTCAGAAAGTGCCCTTTGTTTTCGCTCCTCTTTTTTTTTTTCTTAAAGCTCACACAAAATTGTTCTTGGTCCCCTCCTGCTATAAAGGATACTTCAGACTGAGGCACGGTTCACAAGTGCAATGCAATTTGGCTTATCCCAACCTTTGTTCGGGTTTCTACAAATGACCAAACATAGTGCAGACTTGATCTACTGCTGCTTGAACTCGGGAGTTTTGGGAGCAGCTAAAAAAAAAAAAACCTCTATTCAGATTCAGAGTCATGGTGGTATTTTCAGTGTGTGCATTGGACAGGGACAAAAGGCCTACCAATATCCCATAACCCTGAAGCTCAAAAAGCCATTCCGTCTGTGAGTGAGAGGAGTCAAAAAAAAAACCCCTTCACTGCTGATGTGGCTCGGCTGGTTAACGCAGGTTGTGCAGGTTAACTTGGAAAGCGCAAATTGGCATGACAGCAAGTTTACTGTGAGAAAAAAATAAAGCTGATTATTAATTTCAAAATGTAAAATTATGAATCATGCGTAAAAGTTGGACAATTGCGCTGCATGTCTCGATATTTTCTATATTTTTTTTTAAATCTTCATTTTTGCATGAAACCAAAAACCGACCTGACTGAGATTTACGCACGGACATAATAATCTGAGTGAGACCTTAAAATGTAATATATTTTATTTAACGAGTGACTGAGTGAAAAGGCTGGATGTCAGAAGATGTTTGGTACTTGGCAGGGTGTTGTCATTATCCGCGGTGGTTAAGATGGGTCGACAGGGCCACTTCCTTTTGGACAAAACCTTTTCAGCTCAACATTAATGCGAAATGACAGGTGTTAAAAGCCACTCTGCAGGAAAGGGGGGGGAAATAATGTAACTGCAAACTGGAAGCTCCGAGGTAATTGTAACATTTACCAATTTGTGTTAAATTATGGCACGCACTAAAAATATTAAAATGTTGTAAGTTCCTATTATTCATATTTTAAATGTACATTTTAAAATAGTGATTGTAGGTTGCACTGCAGCAGGGAGGACGCTCTTCTTCTTCAGTCTGCTCCTGGTTTCTGGGTGAAAGTAACTCGGTGTCCCCCGCAATGCGATTCTTTTCGTAATCCATCAGACTGGTGATGGGGTGCACTGTGGGTTTATGGGGGGAAATTAGCATAAATTATGAGTAAATCTGCGTGTGCGTGTGTGTGGTCCCTGGCATTGCAAACCCTCCAAGCGGAAAGGTGGCCCTGGCCAAAAGCTTGAATAGCAATAGCTCAAAATAGGCTTCCCATTTGGTTTTCACATTCATATAATTGACTTATGGATATTTTATACAGTTTTCGCCACACCATCCTCAAGGGTTTATTTGCATTTCTGAAGTACTTTTGAATCTTCTTTACATAAACACAATAGACCTGATTGCCTCATGAAGTTTCAGTTTGAACAGCATTGTTTGCATTGTGTTGATGTTTTCATATCGTCTCCTTCCTTCGCTCAGCTCTGGGCGAAATTAGCTGAGATAAACTAATAGTCGGCTCATCAACAAACTTGCTCATGGCGAATTATTTTGTATGGCGTGTGCATTTCGTAAACAATATTAGAGTGTAATTAAGAGAGGGGGGAGAGTAAAAATGTATTTTCTCAGCATTTTATCTGTGAAATCAGCTTTTCATTCAAACCCACATTATAAAAACAGATCAGCATGCTGAAACACTTTATGGAGATGGGTTTTTTAAATCACACATACTGCTCCATAAACAGAAATATGCCAATAAATCAATTTTAAATTCAATACAACACGCATCTATTTTATGCGTAAAATATAGTTTCAAACATTTTTTTTTTATAAAGACAGGATGCTATTAAACTGCAACATGCCGAATCGTTTTACTGCCAGTTCAGAAATAACCCACTCGTGATGTGTGAGTGTAAAGTCCGCTGAAGAAGTATTAGCGCATACCTTCACACACAGAGTGCCATCGCAGTTCAATTCCGGTTACCGAGCCTTTTCGCCCCTTTTTCTGTCTTCAAATGGAAATGATTTCCATTGGCCCAAGGTGTCCATGTAAATAGGTGTAAATGAAACCAGATTATGCCTTCCTCCCAGCCCCCTCCTCCCATGGCAATTGTCATGTGATAGCAAAGAGGTGGCACATTAATGGAGCGCCTCTACAGGGGTCTTTTCTGCTCATGTCACTACATAAAACTATCAGATGGTTAGAGGAAGGCCATGGAGGCATACGCTTAGCTAGTCTTATCAAGGACGCCAAATGAAGTCTATTCAACTCCGCTAGCGGGACAAGCTGACTTACTTTGCGAGAACAGACTCACAGCAGCCGTCACTCCATAAATGTGCACCGTCCTCTCCTGTGCTCGCCTGCACGCCGCAGAGGCGCTCACACTGGCTGTTTTACGCACGTCGCAACTCCAGCTTCGCCTGAACTCAAACTTTCCTCAGCGCGTGTTTTCATGAAGAGCGACGAGCTTTCACCGAGGAATTAAAGGACACTACTTTTTATTGCTTTTTTTCCTGAAAAAATATCGAGGATGCCTCGTCCGGGGAGAAACACGTACAGCGACCAGAAGCCACCTTACTCCTACATCTCTCTCACTGCCATGGCGATCCAGAGCTGCCCAGAGAAGATGCTGCCTCTCAGTGAAATTTACAAGTTCATCATGGATAGATTCCCTTATTACAGAGAAAACACTCAGCGGTGGCAAAACTCTCTCCGGCATAACCTGTCATTTAACGACTGCTTTATTAAAATCCCCCGGCGCCCAGATCAGCCAGGTAAGGGCAGTTTCTGGGCTCTGCACCCCAGCTGCGGTGACATGTTTGAGAATGGAAGTTTTCTGAGACGCCGCAAAAGGTTCAAAGTGTTGGGTGCGACTGATCACTTGGCCCCCAGTAAGCAGTCGGATGCTGCCCATTACCTCCAGCAGCAAGCCAAACTGAGGCTGAGCGCCCTGGCGGCCACCGGCACACACCTCCCGCAGATGTCAACTTACAACCTCGGAGTGTCCCAGTCGTCCACGTTTAAACACCCGTTTGCCATCGAGAACATCATCGCCAGAGAGTACAAGGTCCCAGGGAGCCTGGCGTTCTCCACCATGCAGTCCATGTCTGCCGGGTACCCGCTCCACAACCAGCTGACGACAGCCTGGCCCCACATGTACAACACCAGCGTGATTGACACGGCGGCCCCCATCTCCATGGCAAGCAGCGACTACAGTGCCTATGGCGTGCCCATAAAGTCCCTGTGTCACGGGGGACAGTCCTTACCGGCTATTCCTGTGCCAATCAAGCCCACCCCGACCTCCATGGCCGGTTTCTCGGCGCTACCTCCCCACATCCCCGCGTTTCTATCAAACTCTCCACAGTCTCTGAGCCCGACGTCCCCACAGACAGCGACGAGCCAAAGCAGCCCCGCGACCCCGAGCGAGACTCTGAC
>OOFC01014003.1:30728-47744 GCA_900323345.1 Pseudochromis fuscus
TTTAATGATTAAATATATTTATAAAAAAATCCTCCTGTGTGGAAAGTAACGATGCTGATTTCGGGGTATTAAACAAATACATTAGAATTCCGTCACTTTCTGCGATCCAGTAGATCAAATAAAAGGGTCTCGGGCCACTTCATTCTCCCTCATTCACTTGTATTGAAAGTGCAAAGAATAGTAAACTTAGACTGGGCCACCAATGTAGATTTAGCCTTTTTTCAGCAAGACAAAAAGACTGATTTTTCACAAACACATTGCTGACTGGGGAACTAGGAAACGAGCTGCGAGACCCTTTTGGAATTTAAATCCACCCCTCCCCCACGGACTGTTTGTACAACAGTGTTAGCTCTTTTTTTTTCTTCTTCTCCCCACTTTGTGCATTTGTGTGTAACATTAATTCTGACTCTGGGTGATTACATGTATTGAAACTGCAAGGCCAGATTATAATTTATAATCAATCTGAGATTATAATTTTTTTTCCTGGCTGATCATGACAATTACACAAAAGCCAGAATAAATTAAAAACATGAACTATTTCCACTTCTGAATGGAGAGATTAAATCCTATAACACCTGTATAACACAATACAAATCTGTAACAACATATTCTGTTATATATATATTTACTGCATATTTATATCTGTGCATTTTTTTTTACTGATTTGGATTTTGGTGTCACTCTTTTTTTGTATGCATTGCATTATTATAAGTAAAAAAAAAAAAAAAAGTTTATACAATATATAGATAAATGTTTGAGAAGAACTTTTGTGAATAAGAAGTAATTTATTGTAAATTCATCCCCAAATGTGAAATGTAAAAATAATAACAACCAAAAGTTTTTGTTTGCTGCCTTATGTACGAACAGAAATGCAATATTCAGACATACTGCATTTGAAATTCAACATCCATTATTTGTTGTTTTAGGTGCAGTGGGTGGGGATAATTCAGTGGTATAATAGGGAATAAATATAAAGTCTTTGTCTGGCTGTAGCTCAGTTCAATCCCAAATAACTGAACACGTTCAGCTTATCCTAAACAAATAAGCAAATAAGCAAATAAGTGAGCCACACATGATAAAACCATTTGTGTTACAGATAATGTTACAGGTGGGAGAGAAAGACGCATCTCTGACACTCATGAAATTGTAATAAACTGTCTGGATTAAATCTGTTTTTCTGAATAAAACCTTTAAATAATAGATGTTTCTGACACTATACAACACAGTCTCAGAGTTTTCATCTTTTTTTTAACCCCTTCCTCTTCCTTTCGTACCACAAAGAAATCCTGCTCTTTGCCATTTCACTCAGTTCAGTATAGCATCAGTATGAACTCAGTTGTATAATCCAAGTCCTGCATTGTCCTTGTTCTCTCAACTCTGTTCCACTTAGACAAAGAAGAAGGTCATCTCAGGCAGGGGATGAAATATAGACCACATGCAAAACCCCAATGTTGTAGTTTAATTAAAATAATTCATTAAAGTGGAGGCCCTAGGTAATTAGCATGTATAATTTATGATTTGCTTAATGCATGCAGGCGGTGGCCTCTGCAATAAACTCAACTTAACCTCAAGTAGGAAACTGATACGGACAGGGTGCTGTTATTTACAATGTGTTTATTGTTTGGATATTTGTCAAGAGGAGGGAAGTGTTTGAGAAAACCCTGGATGTTATCTACTGTACACAAACAACTTTTTTTTATGTGTTTATCTTGTAGATTTATGCTCACTCATAAGAGATGGTGTCATATTTGTTGTGGGGGGAAAGATATTGGGAATCGCTCCCAGGTTTAGTTTTTTTTTTTTTGGCGTATATGATCTGCTGGTCACTGTTGTTGAGACTAGTTTCTACTTCCTGTTTGAGCTGACAGAATGAGGACACACACACCACAAGGTAGCTGCTCATCCTCTCTCCCACAGCATCTGTCAGCACTGACTTAAAAAAAAAAATTATCAGTGATAGACAAAAACTTGCATTAATTATACTCTGCAAATGTGTCAATCCTTGTCAAGCAGTTGACATTTTGAAACATGGCTAGTGGCTATATTTTATTATTTCTACCAAGTACATGTAGATTTTTTATTTTTTTTTTAAATAAAAACAACAAAGTAAAACAAATATTTTCAGACGGAGCTGCGGACCATGGTAAACAGATTTATTTTAGTGGTAAACAGAGCAACTTGGGGGCTCTCCTGACGGGTGCAAGAGGAGCTGCTGGATGAATATCCTTATTTTTTAGACACTTATGACTGAGTTACTGTAATTTCTCTTTAATATATGAACCTTCACCTCACGCTCCTGTCTTCACAGCTCAGATCATCATCATCATGACATGATATGGTTAAATCATCAGTCATATAATCTGTGGCTTCCAGGCTAAATACATTACATGGCTGTGTCAGAGGGCAAAGGGCAGGTATAGTGGGCAGCTGGGAGTCAGAGACTTGGGGGGGGAATGCAGAGACATTCAAGGCTGGCTCGGCCAAACACCCATGTGTGCATGAAATTAGAGTGTCAACATCTGATTCATGCTGCTGGGTGGTGACTGTGAAACAAATTATGTCAGCGGGTGGCAGCGGTTGAGCTTCCACTGAGCTGCAGCAGACAGTGGTTACGCAGAAGTTATAGCAGGCCGTAGATCCTGTTTTATAAACTGTGATGAAACTTTGTGCGTGATAAATTTAAAAGCTCTCAGCTCGTATTCCCTCTTATCACAAAATGATAGTGAAAATATATTTTTTGAGGAATTGTCTTTTCAGTAAATCGTTGAGCTGCAGACAGTGAAATTTTTGAGGTGCTCTAATGGAAGTAAGTGTCGTAAAGAAGATTCAGTGGTTCTAGGAAATGGGGTGATAATTGTTATTCAAGATAAGGATGCGTATTGTCACAGACAGGGGGTGAGGTGAAAGGAGAGAGCTCCTGCTTTCACACTGTCAGCGACAAAACAAGGTTTTTATTAAACAAAAAAAGACATGCAGGAGGCATTTCATTTTTTTTCCAAATGTGTAGAAATATATGATCTGTTATAAGGTTTGTAAAATGTAAAACCACTTATCTTCAGTTTTTCCTATTCTGTTAACTGGTGTCCCAGCAGACATGAAGGGCACAATATTGTTCAAAATTAGCTATATAAATAAAAACAACCTTGACTAGTAAACAACAAGTAAATGTGATATTCTCTCAGAGCACATTTTATCCATTTTCACTTTACAATATTTGATGCAACAACACATCGCTCTCGTCTCCGTGCGTAGATGGATCGCTTGTTGTTGAGTGTTGGGCGGGTTGAGACAAGGTGAGACTGACAACCGACAGAAAACCATTCATCAAACCTCTGGCTCGGCTCCTGTCAACCTCCAGCATTTCCATCTTAGTTTAAATGGGTTTAGCAAAGGTCTAAAACTGGGAAGGCTGGAGCATTTATCCTCCTGCTCTGTCCATCTGGATGAGATTTTATTGTGGTAGATACATATTTATAAAAACATTTCTGTGCTCTTGTAGGGTTTCATTTGACATGCCTGTGAAGGGCGTGATCTGGGAGCAGAAAGTGTCTGCTCTGCCCCAGCTTGTCTCGTCGAGTCTACTGTGGACTTACAGGTGATTGGATAATTATATTTATTAATCCTGTTTCCAAAGATCTCCCACAGCCACAGTTTGTTGACCAAATGCTGCCTCGTACAGATCCCCAGCTAAACGGCCATACAAACAAGCCGCTTTAATGAAGGTACTTAACAGATCTGACACTACGATGTTTTTGCTTCTCAAGTGCTTTAGCTGTTAGGTGTTAGAACTGTAACAGATTCTGTGGATTTTAGCAGCTTGCTATTTCCCCTTTTAAATGTGGGACGAAAAGCTAATTCATCACCTTTCCTTGGGATCTTATCGTACCCTCTCCAGCCATAAACTAACACTTACACAGGACTTCAAAGGTGCACCGAGGTAGCAGAGGTGAGAAAGAGGGCCCTGCATCCACTTGGGGCCGGTTCCTCCCAGAGATGAGATGGAGCTGATTAGCAGGAGTGCGCAGCGAAGCCCCCGTGGGGCAGCAGCTGGAGGAGGACTCCCCACGGGAGCAGGGAGAGGTGTAAGTTTTGACAGCTCCCGTCTCTCCCCTCTGGATACTGCAGGGTCAGGGCACCCTCAGTGGGCCCGGGCTCCGCTCTGGATAGGAAGTCGGCAGTAATTGCCATTCAGCCGGTGGGACAGAAACAGAGACAACAATAACCAGTGAAGAACACACAGCCCATTTCCTCTTTGTCTTCATGTGTTTGAGGAAGGATGCTACCTCCTCTCAGACAGAACAAAGCTGCAATAAAGTTCTCACATACAATCTCGCAGAATCTGTTGAGGAAGACCATCATTTTGGCATCGAGTCTGCGCACTTGGAGCTGCTTTTTTTTTCCCCTATCCCGGAGAAGGAGGCCCAGATGGCTGCTTGTTTGTTGCATAACAAGACTGTATTGTTCTGTTAATGTGACTTCATCTGTCTTTGATCTAATCTCATGTTGTCATGGCCAGTGTGAAAATCCCTATTAAGTGCATGATCCAGCACTACGCTCATTGTGATTGTGATAATCTCCTACATTGAAATTCCACTTTGTTCCTTTGTTTCTTTGTTAGTGAACACAATGTGAGGTTAATTAGCAGCCACTGGTAACCTCTGCGTTCCTGGATACTTCATCACAGCTGAAGTGTACTCTTCACTGGGAAACGGGGGCTTCTGGCACTAACAAGACCAAACACAAGGTCTCGGAGCCAATTGAAAGTAAGCAGAATACAAACGCGGCAGTAAGTTAATCCCTTTCAGACTAACACGCAGGCCACTAAAGTAAAAACTGTAATTGTCTCTTCACAACATTAATTGCTCTCATCATTGTTTCCTCCCTTTGACTGAAAACACACAGAGGAGGGATTGACTAAACCAGCATCGCGGAGTATTTGCAGATAAGGTTGCAGTGATCACGTTTATCAAACATTAAAAGGCTTTTAATGTTATCTGATTCGGAGGTGTCACAGTGTAATTTTCCTTCTTCGGTGGTGCAGGAGCTCTCAGCGCAGTGCATTTATCTGCAATATTGCCCTTCCGCCACTTCAGATCTCCCCATTCCCTGGTGGTCTAATTTATGTTAAGTCACAAACCTCCCCTATGGCTGTTTTGAAATGTTCAGAATGGAGACTGTGTGCTGCAGGTTTATGCCAGCGCCACAATCCCCTGTGTAATTGTTCTCTATGGGAAAGCACATCTCAGTGAAACCATCTGCAAGTCCATGGGGCAGTTTCCTAAGAATGAGTGGACTTCTTAGGGGGTTCCACTGCAATCCAGTTTCTCTTGTGAAGCAAGTAATTAATTCAAATCTCAGGAAGTCAATAGCTGCCTGGATCAGAGGCATGTAGCACACAGCTGCTGATACCTCCGAACACACCGCTCGCTTGTCTTCTCAGGAAGTCGCCAAACAAAAAGGTCACAATGGACGCACACACCCGTACAAGGCTCACATAACACCACTTTTAAACTGTGATTTTTTTTTTGTGTGTACTCTTATCGTACAGTACACTTCATCATCCGAATTGTGATGATGATAAGAGTCACCAATACACGTGGGAGATGGGGGTCTTGATGAATGATGTAATATCCTGTCAATAAAAAAGCTTTCAAGGTTTTGTTGCTCCTTTAGCTATAATTATTTATCTCCTGTTCATTTTATCTATTAATAAAAATAGCCTGCCACGTGCTAGCTTAACATAGATTTTTCTTAGCAGGGGTTTGATTTCCCAAATAATCTGCGTTAGCTTCATAGAGTTGAGTTTCCCTAAATTTTCTGTGGCGGATTTTGTGATGATGCGTTGAAAAAGTGATCTTCTACTCTTTTTTTTTTCTTTTGTTGCTCATTAAATTCATTAGCAAAAGCACTGAATGATGAAATGTGATGAAAGCGCCAGGGCAGCACTTTAAGAACCACAAATGAACATCACTTGCTTGTTGCCTCCATCTTTCTTTTCTGGGAACTGTAAAGTAGAACAGAGGAGGAGGACGAGAAGTTATTTATTCCTGAAGTTGACCGGCTGGCTGGGCTTCACCGTCACTGTATCTCCTGTGGATGAGACCCAAACTTGAAGGACTGCTGCGAGCTTCATCATGAACTCAGACGTGGACTCAGACGCTGTTCTTCTGCTGTTATGATCTTGAAGCTGTCAGACAGTGATCAGTGGGAGTGAAAAGCTTTGGTGTGCAGGGAGTGAAAGTCTCTGATTCACAGGCAGTAAAAACTTTACTCTCGCTGCTTCTTCTGGAGACGGGGCAGGGCTGGACTGAATGCCTTGCTGTGGCTGCTCCCTACAGCTCATTGTTATCCAGCCCATGGAGGAAGCCACTGCTGTGCTTCCAGCCTGTGTCTGACAACAAGTGTAAATAAGGATCTAAATAACAAACAGAGGCATGCAAGCCTGTGTGTCACAGTGAGCTTCACAGGGCTCCGCTTTTAGCCCCGCACTGGCCACCTTAATGACTCTGTCAAAGGGAGCGTGCAATGGTCGGCTAATTTCTTTTCTTTGGCATCATTAGATGGCACTGTAGCGGACAAATGAAAAGCAGGGGTCAGTGTGTGTGTGTGTGTGTCTGTGTGTGTGTGTGTGTCATGGATAACTGGCTTTAGCCTTGTTGTAAAGACCAAAGAGCTTGACAAGAAAATAAGCCCAAGTTAAAAAAAAATAAAAATCTGTTTAACATGTGACAGGGTTCACACTGTCGACTGGTCTCACGTGGAAATCAAATGTGATTTTACAACATTTTTCTGACACTGCAACTTGTCCTTATGTTGTCAGATGATGAACAACTTGTGGAAAAACGCCTCAGCGCAGAGTGACTGACACTACGCATGTGCCCCGGAGCGGCGAATAAATTACAAGCCTTATTTACGATCCTCTTGTAGTATCTGGAGTAACTATAAAGTGTAGTGATTGTGCTGGATTCACGGCTTTTGCCTTATATTTTACTCTTCCGGAGAGAAAAATTACGACGGGTGTCTGACATGTTCCCAAACGCTCTATTTGTTGCAATCAGCACTTGTCAACACTTGTTAATGTTTGTGTTTGCATATGATTTTCTGACTGACTAAATCCCCGATGCCAAGGCTCCTTCCACTTGACCTTTGACAGTCGTGAGCCCGGCTTCTTGCTGCATGGAGTGTGTGTTGTGCGGCTTGATTGAGGGCCCTCAAGCATATCAGCGAGTTATGAGTCTGCCTCCTTCTTGCGTCCTCTCTGGTTCGGGGAGAGCATTGTGCGAGGCTGGAAAAGGGCTTGCCCTTCTGGCCACAAATCAGCGGGGAAAGCAAGCTTGTATCTTCAAAGGGTGGGCTTCTCCCTGTGATTTACAGCCCCCACAGAGACAAAGTTAGGCACGGCCACTGTCTCTGCACCTGGGCCTTTATCAAGCAGCCAGGATGAGCTCTTTGCAGAAGACATTCAAATGTACAAGGAGCAGATTAGGCTGACTCAATCTTCTTTTGCCCGGAGAGAGAAAAAAAAAGAAAGAGAACCGGCTGACTTCAAAAAGACCTCTTTCCCTCTGCTTCTTGAATGAGTGAAAGGGTTCGGGAATGAAAACAGCCTTGTGTATTCAAAGTGCTAATTCACAACTTATTCCTCTAATACACTCATGAAGCACTTTTAATTGTGTTAGTTCGCATTCCAAAGACATGTTTGTAGCTTTTAATTGGAGGTCTCTTTGAAATCATTCAAATGTATGACTTGTGGGGCCAACTTAAACAGTTCTTATGTGCCTGGCTTGGAGGCTGCATGGCTGCTTTTCATTCCCATGCCTGGGTGGCACTCAAATATTGACTATTGGAGTAAAAAGCAGTCCTGTCTCCAAACTGTGTAAACAGTTTTATTTATTTCTATTATCACTGTAATATTGGACTCAGACACATTTCTGACACACACATTCTCTGGCTTTCTGACGGTGACACTTTTATTTTAATCAAATAAGTAATATACGAAAAGTGAATTTTTAATTGGATTTTTGATGCTGTTACTGTACAAGAACAAACATTACAAAACAAATTTGATATAATAAGCAAATAATTGTTTTGAAAACCCCAAAACAGGAGCATATTTGTGAGTTGTTGATTTTTTTTTGGCCTTATTTTTCCAGGAAGTTGTATTTTACATTGAAATATTTGATGTGTGCTTTGATATAAATAAAACCTGATGAGCGTGTGTGTGTGTCCAGTGTTGGGAGGATGTGTGGAGGTGGAGGGGGCTGCAGCATATCTCTCTGTCAATCTTCACACATGTCTGCAGCGTTCAATAGAATTTGGCAACCTCTGCAAGTCTCAGTTACTTTTTTCAGATAAACTATGGACTTTCTTTCTCCTTGAATGAATTCTTTCTTAAGCCATTCTGCCTTCCTCTCCTGAATCATCCTTTAATCCAGAGAAAAGGCTCGGAGAACTGGCTGTCATTTAATGCTGCCACTGCCAGGACTCTTAGCTTAAATAAAGTCAGTGTAGCATGAATCTAATTCTGTGGATGTATGGGCCTGGGACGGTGAATGTTGCGTCTGGAGAGCCAGTCCTCCTCAAAACCTCCGTGCGAATGCCTGGCGACTGCACAGTTACCCACAGTGAAAGGACCACCCACTTAGGGTTGAGAGGGGATTTGAAGCTTCCCTGCCTGCTCATTCCTTTCCAGGCCTTTCTGATACTGTTTGAGCTCATCCAATTGTGCCACTCTTACCATTATTCTATAGCTTTTTGAAAACAAGCTTCAATTGTCAATCTTTCTTGTGTATTTTGATACATCTCGGAGGATTTCTTGACAACTTGAAGTGCACTTTGATAGATCTGGTTAATAGTTAAGTTCATAACAAGCAGGCTAATCAAATATTCACTCTGAATCGGCACAGAATATATAAATAAACTAATACAAATTTGTCCCTTCGTTTTGTAAAATGTTTGGTAATTTCGATGTAATTTTAGACGCCAGAAGTGACTAACTTCACATCACTGAATTCACAATTGATTCAAGGATTATTTACCCCTTTCCACAAAAGCGCATTCAGAAACCTCAACATTTACTGTGAAACTTTTCGGACAATTTTCTCAATTGCTCTCCTTGTTTGAGTTTCAGTGAGCCACACACAGCATGCCCGGGGCCTTCTCATTCTCTGCCGTTGCCAGTTTTCTTTGAGGTCTTGTATATTTGGATTTCCCGCTTCACTGCTCCACCCCAACATGTTCATTTCCAACTGCCCATCTCCATTTACAACCTGTTTTTATCAACTTTTTTCACAAAGCACAACAAAACAGAGGGAGGAGAGCCTCGCTTGCTTGTGGGGGGCTAACACCACCAGGAACATTGCCCATGAACTTCTCCTCATCTCCATACCCCAGTGTTATAGACAAACAATCCCTTCCATATGCAGTGGACGGGGTCATGGCGTTAACAGAAGGAGGAATGCTTTGGGGAGAAAATATTGTTCAGCAATGACACAGAAGTAATTTGGGTCTCACTGAGTGATTTCATCAGGGCCTTTTGTTGCCTCAAAGTGTTTGACCCAGAGGTCCCTGTCAGCCCTGTTGTTAATGGGAGCCGGAGCAGAGTGACAGCCCCAGAAAGTAAAACATTTTACTACTAATAGTGGGCCTCCAGAGGCTTAGGCATAAATATTTAAGCTCTTCTCTCTTGTCCCCAGTACTGGGGGGTCTCCATGGTGCATTTATCTATAATGCAAGAAAAAGAGCAAATATATCCGTTGGATGCTACTATACCAGTTTGTTGGCATTTTTTTTTTCCCTGAACATTGTCAAAAGAATTAACAGTGAAACTTTTTGTTCATCATAAACTACAAAAGTACTTATCAACACTCATTAAACCTCTCACTGCAGCACAAGGAAAAATATAAACTTTTAAAAACACTAATCTTAGCAATAATAAGATCTGAAGAGATTTCCCTAATATAGCTTTGCATGAAGAAAAGGTACTAGCTTTGGCCTTTTTCTCAAAGTAAACTTCATTAAAAAGGCTATGTGGCTTGTGAAGGTGGTCTGACGTGCCTTGAATGATGGTCTCCACAAACAAAGCTGCTACACAAGCCATCGAATTATCTCTGTCAAACTTTGGCGTAATCTGAGCTGATCCTCTTAAAAATATTTAAATGAAAACATTTGCACATCAATGGGCTCCATGGCAACGCTGTGTGTATTCTTCTTCGGGGTGCCTCTTTAACACCAGGCTTTAGAAAAGCACATCTCCTCTGTTGTGTTGACAAACAACAAAACAAACAATATTAAATGGAGGAGCTGGAGTTTTTCACATCATTGATGGATAGAGGAATCTGAAAGGGCTGAAGGAACCCTTCGCTGAATGAATACTCAAGTTTGAGACGCCGGTAATTATATGATTGGTGCTTGGGATGTGTCGTTATACATGGGCTATAAACCAGAGTGAGGGCATTTTGAATAAGATGACCAAGGTTGTGAGAGTGAATCTAATTCAGGACTCTTCATAAGTATTCACTGAGCTGCCTCATCAGTACTTTATAGCTGCATATTATTGCTCTCCACAGTGAGACCTGTGAGGAGCACCTCTCCCCCTAGTGGCAGAAAATAAATCAGCCTGTTTGAACCTAAAATCATCTCCCTGCTCAGGTTTGGCTCCTTTACCCAAACAGCTCAGTCGGCTTCTGAATACATAATAAAATCGTGGGTGCAACTGTTGCAGCAAAAAAAAAAGTGATTATATTTGTGAAAATAACAGTGCTTCTGCGATACTTCCTCTGCATGCTGGGAAACGGGCGATGTATTAATATAGCTTGTGGCTTAATTGGGTTTTAGATGGTAGGTTAATTAATTTGTGGCTAATAGGCACAAACATGAGAAAACAAACTTCTTTACTTTAAGCTCAGGCTGTACATGCATCTAAGTAAGTAATGTAAATTATGCAGATTGTGTTGATTATTCTGACAAAGAGGTTTTTGTAAGAAGTGCTTTAAAAGATTACTGCTTCCTGGCATTTTATCAATTGTACACTCGCATAAATAAGCTGCAGATTTGAATTATTAGTCTGCTTTGCTCTAGCAAATATTGTGCGGTGATTAATGACACGGGTCGTTTATTAGTGAAATAATATCATCAATTTTCACAATACAATAGCAGCTGGACTATGTAATACAGCACAAATACACTCTGAAAGCAGCTTGTACATCAGAGTGCTAGAATACAAATACCAGTCTTTAACACTGTCACTCTCTAGTGAGGATGGTGGTGTTAGCATCAGGCAAACAGGACTTATGTTCAAGGCTAATTATACTTCCCTGTCCTTTAAATGTGCACTTTTATCTGCAGTTTTCCCAGAAGAAACTGGATCTCTGATGCAATACAAAAAAAGATATGAGGTTCAGCCCGGCCTTGTAACTCTGCTGCAATCCATGCCTGCAAACTGATAGCTTACAGAAATAGAGCCCCCCTGGTCCTCGGCATAAAATGTGCTTTAATCAGCAGAACATCAATTAACAGTTGGAAATAAAATGTCACCTTGGTGTTTCAGGGAGAGAAGGCTTCTCCCCTCAAGCTTTCACTTGGAAAACTTTCTTTCTTATGGTAATTTTCTGATTGTACTGTGTGCTAATACCATTTTCATTTACTGGGGGTATTAATTATATTTGCAAAGTTTTAAAACTCAATAAAGCAATTAGAGCCAAATAGTTGTACCAGAAAATGTCAGTATTTAAATATGTTTTTCCCAGAGACTCCTTGTTAATATACGTTTGAATTAAGAAATGTTGACAGAGATATTCTTTTGACACAGACAAATTAATTGGAGTAGACAGACGACGTGGACAGTGTGGAGATCTCAGTATGCTCTGGATGTTAAGATTTTAAACTACTGCAGCTACTTTAAAAAAGACTTGACTTTGATGTAGAAAGGCAAATAACCGTAAGGTAAACGCCAGTTAATTGCCCACAGGAACAATTCAGCCAATCTGTTTAAATAACATCCAATAACCAGTTCTTGTTTTGCCCTTTGAAGGGATAATGTGCACAAACACTGAATAACTTGGGAGAGTATAATTGCTTTATGATCAGTGTAGTAATAAAATGATTTTTTTTTAATTTTTTACTGTCAAATAAGAACATTGTGGTTATCAGATATCCACCTTCTTTGATAATGGGCTCCAAATAATAGCAATGGATATTTTACCTCAAATGCAGGATGTATGTGGCACTCTGCTGAGGTAGGACTGTGCAGCATATATCAGCCACTTCCTGCCCGTGTGATAATTCTCCGAAGTTAAACAGCCATAAAAGGCTTGAGAACTCTGACCTTCACTATCTAACTAAGCAAGAGAGGCCAATGATGTGGAACAGACCCATCGCGGCACTCACATGATGATAAACTACGCTCCAGCTTTGCTAAAAAATAACTGTATGTCTTCGATGACATATATAGCGGCAGCATTTCAATACGATCCCAATTTATTTTGCACTAAAATGGTTTATTGTCGGCTATAAAGCATATGCAGCAAGAGGCGGAAGGACGAGGCTGCTTCAGTGCAGCGAGTGTCTCAAAGGCACATTGTTCTCCGTGCAGCTCAAGAGCTCATCTCAGTGATGTGTCTCAGCTCCACGAGAAGGCCGTAAAAACTATCAAAACTTATAAACCTTATCATTAGTCTGCCTCTTGTCACTCATCCCTGCTACTTTGCTCACAGTAAGCTGTTTTTCGTTCGACGACTTTCTGCAAACTTATGAAAAACTTCTATCATGAGTGAGAATTTTGACAGAAACAACAGAAAAAATAATGTGATCTCATATAAAGTGTTTTATAACAACCCACCACAACAAGCACAGCACACACACACACACAAATTCAATGAATTTACAGACATTTAGGCTTCCTAAGGAGTATTTGTCACTTTGTGTCAAAAAGTTATCATAGAGAGTAAAATGGAAAAAAGGAGGTTTTGCTTGTTGTGAGACTCTTGTCACGATACGGGGTCATTTACAATCCTATAACATATTCAGACACTGAGCAGATAAGCGAGCGATACATCTTTCACCAGGCCTGCCCTTCACACTTGTCATAGCAGCACCATAAACAGCATCCATAACAATTGAGTCCACAGAGGGAAAACCTCCAATATGCAGAGGAGCCTGGAGCTAGGGCATCTTTGCAAAGAAATGGATATGTTTTCCAAGTCGTAGTGAAAATATCAAAAACATTCTTCTTCTGTCTGGCAATATATTCTCGGCAGGAATTTTGTTTTGCATCGAACAGATCAATAATTAATGAATAATGTAGTGTTTAGTGAGAGCATTGTATTATTTGTATTGTTATTATTGTTGTATTATTTGCACTTGCTGTGGAGGAAATCTTTATGGGGATGTAATTAATCACAATTAAGAAGATTTTGACAAGAGCTTGGGGACAGAGCAGACAAAGCCCTCTTTCTATATTCCCAAGGAGGGTATGGAGAAGTGATGGCAGAGGTATGCAGGCAGCTAATGAGATACTTTTCCAGTAGGTCCCGTTATGATCTTTGGTTTCCTGTGTGCTAAGGGAGATCATTGAGGGTTACAACCGCTGGCTGGATAAAGGGAGGACGCACACCTCCTTGTTTTCCTTAAACCTCCTCCTTAGATCTATTACAGTGCATTTCACAAGGCTAAGTACCATTTAATTTAGTTGCCCTCCCGTATTTATCTTCCGCTTGTGATTTATGGGTTTAGGATCCATGCGCTGGAAATCTACAGTATCTCTTGACTGTGTTGGTCCACAGAATTTCATGCAGTGTTGCATGAACAGATCATCCTTCCTGTGAATAATATGTCGGATTAGTAGAGTATATCGTGGTGGTTTTTTTCTATTGAAATTAAAATTAAGCATGGCAGTGTTACACAAGCACAAGTGCAATGTCAATAATATAAAAGCAGCATTTCTCAGGTCAGCAGGATGGTGAACTGTGTCCTCGGACCTCTAATTATCTCATAGCTCATTATCTTCACCATTCCTGCCTTGGATGTTACTTAATATATGTTATTTTAAATATAAATGTAATTTTATTTATTATAGTCAATTTTACCTTGTTTGTTTCTATGTTTCTATGATTGTTGTTTATGACTAGCTCTATATTCTGTTTTCTGTCTGGAAGATGCTGTAAACTGACGTGATTCAGATTGTCTTCAGTGTTGTTAGGCTCAGTTGTACTTACAAGTCAGAGCAGGAGAGGCGTGAACACCATCTCAAATTTCTCAGCTTGAGCAACACTGATAAGACAGAGGTCGGCGACCTTAACATCGAGGAAAGTTGCTGTGGTGAAAGCTGCTTGTCAGCACCTGTTCCTGTCAGACTTTCTGTGTTAAAGGGGCGGAGAGCTGACTGTTTGATTAAAGTCCTGAGACACTTTAAAGTCCGGAGAGTGTGAGATGAAGAGGCAAGCCCGTGTGATGAATGGCCTCGTCCCTCAGTCCACCTCTCTAATTTTCCCTCTTTTTTTTTTTTTCTTTGGAAATGAAATGAGCTTGTCTGTCTGCGTCTGTGCTGTTAATTGGTCTTCACAAGCGGTGTGGAGAAAGTGGATGACAAAGTGAGCATACCATCTGCCACAGCTGCTGACTGGAGGCGAAGGCCCCGAGAGCGTACATACTGTCCTGACACTGGCATTTCTCACTCATCCAGTCAGGGCCAATAACACCACAAGTTGAATAATTTAACCAACGCCTCACTATAAGTCAGCAATCATCCACAAAGGCAGCCTGGAGAGTAATGGCCTCGAGGCAGCACAGTTGACACATGTTCCACTCGGTTTGGATCCTGTGATGGTTGCAAGTGAAAGATCAGTGTGTTGATGATTGTCAAATTTCATGGTCAAGATAAGAGGAATATGATACTTCTCTGTGATATCGGGGATTTCATCATAAGATTATTAGGAGCAGTAAAGAATGGAGATTTGTTGAGTGATCTAGAGAGCTGTCCCACTTGGCGAGGAGCTGAATTGTGTTTGATTTCATAAATAATTGCAGTCATCAGGGACACACATTGTTTTAGGCTTAACCGTGTTGTTTACCCATGCCACATGTCTGAGGGAGAGACACTGTTGTGGATACACATCGCCCTCAAGGAATCTTACCCAGGGCCCATGGTTGGCAAGTGTATTAAAGGCTTTTTCAGTGTGTGTGTGTGTGTGTGTGTGTGTGTGTGTGAGAGAGGGAGAGAACTTAAAAGGGGAAAGAAAAACAACATGCATCTAGTACTTGAGGTATTTAGGCGAAGCTGTAAGCAAACACATCCGTAGCTAATGAGGCCTGGCATATGGATGATCATTGGAATTCATCATCGCTCACTGTTGCTACAGAGCAGGAGTGTTATGCTCCATCACTTAGACAACCACTAAAGAAAAGAAGAAAAGCTTTTCTTTTCTTTTTTTTTTTTAACTCCAGTGTTAACAAATTAACCGACACATATGTGGGCCAAAAAAAAAAGAAAAGTTGAAAGGAAAGGTGATTGATTGTTCCCTTGTTGCCTTCCTGTCAGCTCAGTTTCTGTCAGCAGAGGATACATGAAAGATGGAAACTATCTACGCCTCTGGCCCAAATCCCACTTTGCACTCGCAAATGTAGAAATTCTTCGAAAATAACAAAAAGCCAGAACTTTTTCTGTCCTCGTGACCCCAAGAGTTTTCCGAATGAGAAGGAAAAAGAGATTTCTTTTGGAAGAGGTGTGGATCTCACTCCTGCACTCGTTCATCAGAGCCGTGAGTCGAGGTCTCTGCGGTGGACTGCGTGTGTGTATTTCTGTGTACAAATGTGTACACTTGTATTTGTGCGCGTGCTGAAGAGAGCTGAGAGGTGGAGGCAGGGGAGACGGGGCTGATTAGGAATCGGTGTTCACGATTCTTCCGACTGTGTTCGGAGATGAAAGGGAGCGGAGGTGGAGGTGTGGGTGCAGGTGCATGAATCTTCATCCGGGTGTCTCCCTGCACAGTGGAGGGACCGCTATGTCCCTATTATGGGTGACTGCAGAGAGCTCGGTAGTCCCTCAAAAACAGCAGTGCTGGAGAACCGGCATGGTGCCAATTAGGATGGAGCGAGCAAACATATGCCTCTCTCAAAAAGTCCTGATGAAAGTGCATATTGATGCCATAAATTAAGGAGTACAATAGATTGTTGGGCGGTTGTGTGTAAATGTTTAATTAACCTGTTTGCCTACATCACTGCTGTGCTTTGCAGCTAAGGAATCAATCTACTTAGCAACCCATTTAACAATACAAGGCCTGCCTTGTATGACACATTCATTGGGGACAGCTGAGCAGTTGTTAATGTCTTCAAATTAACAAAGCCATTAACCCAAGTGATAATGGTCTGTTTGGTGTGTATGTGCAGGTTGTCCAAGGACGATAACTCTGCATAAAACCCTGGTCTAATTTTCTTTATGGCTTCAGGTGTATCATCTGTGTTTTATTGATCACAGACTCGTTTAAATCAGGATGCTAATGATCGAAGGTGCGCCCAATCTCGCCACGTAAACGACAAAGGAAGCGTCCAATAGAAACACTAATAATAATTATTAAAGGAGTTTTGTTATCCCGCAGCATGAAGTTGCTATTTATTGTTCACCCTCAGCTCTTAGTTTCCACCTATTCAAATATTTATCCAACATTTCAATATTGCATGTGATGGTTGTGGTTAAGGAAATCTGCAGATGAGTCTTAATTTTAACACCCATTATGTTTTTTTTTTTCTCTCTCCTCTCCAACAGTGAGTAGGCTGCACCCCCTCCTCTTTTTGCAGAGATCACAGAACACAGAGGGGGCCATGATGACCCCATCCCAGAGGAGCCTGCTGTTTTGCCTGCGAGGTAAAGAGCTGGGATGCAGAGGAGTTTTTTGATTTAATCACCGTGCTCCACAGTGCACAATGTGTACTGGGAGGAGATGGCAATTATAACGCCCATGCCGGCCTGCTGTCCTGCCCGTGTGGTGATGTATTCCCCGGGGCATCATGGGGAGACGGTGG